>PVJA010008225.1:0-65245 GCA_004027025.1 Myocastor coypus
AAAAAAAAAAAAAAAGGAATGTGGATTTAGAAAGGTTAATGTTTAGTTGTTTGATCAATCTTATATACCTATATGTATTAATCTAAACTGATCCGATGATGAAAATAGGTAATATAACCATTGTTAAATTTAAACAATAAAAGAATTGAAAAAATAAATAAATAAATAAATAAATAAAGTTCACCTCCACAACCTAGAGAAAACCAAAACATGCTACAAGTAAATAGGAATATCTTTCATAACTTGACCTAGAATTTAGTGTCAGATAAAGATACATACTCTTCTCCCACCTGCCCAGGACCATAACGCCTAAACTTGTTCTTTGCTAATTTTAAGCCACATTATTAACTTTTCTCCTTCATAAATTAAGGCAAGAAAAGTAGGGAACTTTATATATATCATGAGTGGATTAAGGAGAAATCTACCACTGTTAGTATGAAGACTGTTCAATCACTGTTTGAATGGTTAAAGGCCAAACAGCAGTAGTGTATCCCTGTAAGATCTAAAGAAATACACCAAAAAGCACAATGATCTGATTTAATCCTATGAGTCCCCCTGTAGCTTTTCACTATTAATTATAGGTAACAAAAAAATGACAGCTGGGTCTAATTTAAGTCCTGCCTATATGACCCTAAATTACAATTTTCTCATTGTCTCTGTCTCTCTGTCTCTGTCTGTCTCTGTCTCTGTCTCTGTCTCTGTCTCTGTCTGTCTCTGTCTCTCTCTCTCTCTCTCTCTCTCTCTCTGGGTATGTGTGTTATTGTGTGTTACTGGGGGCCTCAAACATGCTAGGCAAGTGCTCCAACACTGAGTTATAACTCAGCTCTTTTAATTTTGAAACAAGAGCTCATTAAATTATCCAGGCTGGCTTTGAATTTGTTATCTTTCTGTCTTGGCTTCCTATTGAGCCAGGACTACATACGAGCACCACTCACCACACCAAGTTCCAAATCCCAATTCTTATCTAGTGAGCTAGAATGCTTTCCTGCATAGTCTTTTTCAATGGACTCAACTTTATCAAAATATACTTTTAGTCAATAGCACTGTTAATGTCTTCTTCTAGTAATAGCTCCATTCCTTTTTTCTTTTTCATAGCAAAATTCCTAGTAGCTATTTGATAAAACTTACTACAGAAACCATCTAGGCCTTAAATTTTCTTTAGCTATCTGATCCACTCCAAAATCTAATCTGTTTTTTATGCCCACTACCCCAATGAAACACGACCCCCAAGCTGACCTGAGTCCCCTGTTGCAAAACTTAACAGTCTTTTCTTGGTCCTCTTATTTAACTCAATAATATCTGATGGTACATAATTATGTAATACTTTTAAAAACACCTTCACTTGACTCTCATCTCTATCTCCCTACTAAATTCTCCTCACTGGCCAATTCCCAGAACTATGAAGTGGTCTCAGATCCAATTGTGAGAGTTTTCTTTTTGCCTTTCTTTCCCTAGATGATCTCATATTATCTAAAGTCTTTAAATATTGTCTATATCCTTGCAAATCACAAATCTATACCTTCAACTTTCATTATTCTCCATAAATTCATAATGATCCTAACTGTTCATTCAAACTCTCCACCTCAATGTTGAAAAACTAAGTATTTATTTCCACTTAGTACACGCCCTCCAATATGCTGCACCTCAATAAATGCCAACTGTTTCATCTTAAGGATTAGGCCACAATTCTAGCAATCATCCAGGACTCCTCTTTCTCTCTTAATAATTTTTTTTTTTTTTTTTTTTTTTTTGTCTTTTTGAGACAGGGTCTCGCTATGCAGTTGAGGCTGGTCCTGAGCTCACTTTTGTAGCCCAGGCTGGTCTCGAACTCGCACCAATCCTCCTGCCTCAGCCTCCCGAGTGCTGGGATTACAGGCGTGAGCCACCACGCCCGGCTTTCTCTCTTAATATTATATCCAACAATTCAGTAACTGCTCTCAACTCTACTTGAAAATATATTCAAAATCATACTCCTTCTCACCATTTTCCACTACTAAGCAGACTCCTGTTTTCAGCCTCCCAAGCACTGGGATTACAGGTGTGTGCCACCATGCCCAGTCTCAATCGCCCTCTCAGTGTGCCCCAAGGGTAGAGCAGACACTGCAGGCCAGGGATTGAACCCCTGCTGCTACACTCTGCCAAAGCAGGCACTTTAGTCCACTGAGCTATTTGGCTGGCCCAAGTATATCTTTTTCTTTCTTATATAACGTGACATTTTAAAAAATGCATGTTTATAGAAGCATTAAAAATGTGTGATCAATGATCATTTGCATACATCGACAGTAGTTTTTTTTTGTTGTTGTTTTTTAAATCTGTGCTTTTCCATTTTTTCCCACATATCCTCTATTACCTTTGTAATCAGAAAGTAACAGAAAAGAGAAAAAAAGAGGGACAGAAACTCTGGAGAATAGTGTTCCTCGTGATGTAACTCAAAAAGGATAAGGTAAGACCAATTTGGACTATCATCATATTTTTCCTCTTCCCTTTTGTTTTTAATTTTATATTTTGAAACAATTTTTCCTCCAGTACCGGGGATGGAACTCAGGACCCTGCACTTGCCAGACAGATGGTTATGCCCCTAAGCTATCTCCCCAACACTTTGAAACAATACTGGATTCATATAAGTATTACAAAAATAACAGAATAGGGGCTGGGGAGATAGATCCATGACACAAGTGCCTGCCTGGCAAGTGCAAGGTCATGAGTTTGAACCCTGGTCCTGCAAAAAAAAAGAAAGAATGGTTTCCATATACTCTTTACACAGTTTCCCTAATATTAACCCCTTACATAGCCCAAGTACATTTATCACAATTGGCAAATTAACATTATTGCTATATTATATCCAAACTATACACTATTGTAAGTACACCAGTTTTTCCCATTCATGTCCTTCGGCCATACTACTTCACATTTACTTGTCACCACTCCTTGGGAAGTTAACTTGTAACTCAAATAAGTATTAAAGAGCTTTATGACAAATGTTAAAATCATATTAGTAATTAAAAAATATTTTGGGAAGAGATATTTTGGGGCTATGCAAAATACATTTTCACTTAAAAGTTTTATCTTGAATTTTGCCAACTATCAGAGGATTTTGTCTAAATGATCACTAGGGTGCTCTAATAGTGAATTTCTATTTTTCTAATTTCTTCTACATACATTCATTTGAATACATCTGTAAGATTCATTCATCTTCACTTACTTGTTTATTCAAGTACTTATTTAAATCAGTAAGGACTCATGAATATTTGCTTTTTAGGTGGCAATTATAACTTATTTAGTTTGTGGCTCAAAATTGTTCCAACTTTGGTCACTGAAAAATCTTTTTAATATCCTTTTGACATGCCAACACAGTTGAGTTTTTTGGAAACTTTCTGATACTAGATAGGCCTAGGCTTACCTTGTATTTTCTTGGTTCCAACTATATAATTAGCCATTTCTGTAAGGAGATCTTGGGTTGATTAGTAAACAGTGTTTGTTTAGAATTCATGATTTCAATGGTAGGTATATTTGTCACTGGAAGTCACAAAACTCACACTACTCGACTGCTCCCACCAGAGATAAGAGTTAGGAATTTATAAATATGGACTACTATCCCTCCCCAACACCATTATATATTTAAAGGACCCAGCTCTTTGAAAAGGGGTATTAACTTCGCAGTATTATCCAAATGTCTACAATGACCCAAAAATGAAACTATTTTATTCCAAAGCCTCTGAGATCTACTCAGCTGGGATTATAGGCATGTGCCTACCCAGCAGTTCTCACACAGGCACTTTTAGATCCTATCTTACAAAGATTATGACAAAGGCACTGCACTGACAGAATAATATTTACAAAAACTTCACTATTTTAAAAGCAGATAGCTGGGCATGGTGGCTCATGCCTGTAATCCCAGCACTCGGGAGGCTGAAGCAGGAGGATTGGTGCAAGTTCGAGACCACCCTGGGCTACAAAAGTGAGCTCAAGGCTAGCCTCAACTGCATAGTGAGACCTTGTCTCAAAAAGACAAAAAAAAAAAAAAAAAAATTAAAATAAAATAAAAGCAGATAAAACATTTCTCTGAACTAAAAATAGTATATGGTGACAAACAACATGAAAATAAACACAACTTGAAAATTATAAAGCACCAACTGAAATAACTGCTCTTGCTATAAAAGAAAATCAGTAATACTTTCTAGGGTACATTCTCTGACACATATACATACACGTTACTGCTGATCAAAACCTAACACACTGACAAAAAATTATTAGATCATGAGTCTCTTTTGTTCCCTTTTTAAAAGCATTAACAATAGGTTCTTTTTTACTTGTTAAAACACTTTTCAATTATAAAGAAAAGCACAAACAATATAATCACAGGGATGCACAGGGTGAGGTAAGGAGATGGGCCACGGAACACCCACACCCTTTGGGATTGCCATCCTTCAGGAACCTTCGTGTGCTACCATGTGGAAGATTTCTGAACTCTGTCCTTTTGATTCTTGTGGAAGGTTTACCACATAGGCACAGCTGACCATTCCTGGGTACTGGCAATCAATCGCCTTCAGCATCAACCCGTCTTCTTTCTCTGGAAACTGTGTGGTGCTTCAAGACTCCATCTGCTGCTCCTGCTCCAGTGTTGCTAGTGACTAGCCTGTTCATCTGCTCATTTCTCTCCTCCACTCCAAGACCTTGCTAGATTTTTATACCCCAGACTGATGTTCTCATCTCTGAGGTAGAAAGAAGACATGCTTTTTTCCCTGGCCCTCACAATAGGGGAGCACTATACTTAAACCACTGTGTTTTGGTTTAAAACAAAATTATTTAAAATCTTTCATTTAGGGTTGAAAATATAGCTCAGTCGTGCAGCAGCTGCCTAGCAAGTATCACGCTCTGAGTACTCCCCAAAATAAAAAGATAGATAGATAGATAGATAGATAGATAGATAGATAGATAGATAGATAGATAGATGGAAAAAAAAAACCTTCTCATTCAATTACTTTTGGAAATCTAACTGAATACTTTCTATTGATGAGGATGAGAAAGATCCACCACTGTTTTTCATGTCTAAAGTGTCTTTTGAGGACTAAGATGCAAGTCTAAATAGAAGCAAGTCATACTCTTTTCATTCTTGTTATCTTACTGTCCTCTCATTGCTGGGACAAATGCCTGACACACAAGCTTAGGGAAGGAAAGGTTTGTTTAGCTTACAGTTACTGGAGGTTTCAGTTTTAGAAGCCTGAATTACATAGCAAGACCTTCAGACACTGCCATCCCATGCTACAGGGTCTGGTAGCGATGCTATGATGCTGCTGTGTCCAGGATGATCTGCTCCTTACCTCCGATACAGGCTACCAGACCTGGTGGGTGAGGGGGAGGCACATGCCATCAGTTTAAAAGTTGGAGCCTCTCTGGCCCCCCTCAAGCCCTGCCCTGGTCCTCTGGCCCCACCCCTCAAGCCACACTCTTGACAGCTCCATGATTTACATGAGGTTTTGGGGGGACAGCTAGATGCAAACCATAACATTCCACCCCTGGACCCACAAAGCCTCATGCACATCCCTTTGTCCAAAAGGCATTTTAGTCCATCTCTGTGAGTTGCCAAACAGTTTCAGCATCGCTGAAAAGTCCAAGTCCCAAGTCTTATCCAAGATCCAAAGCAAACTCTTAGCTGTGAGCTCCTATACAAAAGCAAAGTTAAAACACGTCCAACATTCAAAGGCACATGATAAACATTGCCATTTCAAAAGTTATACACAGAGGGGCTGGGGAGATAGCTCCGAGGCACAAGTGCCTGCTGGGCAAGTGCAACGTCGTGAGTTCGAACCCTGGTCCCACAAAAAAAAAAAAAAAAAAAAAAAAAAAAAAAAAAAAAAAAAAAAAAAAAAAAAAAAAAAAAAAAAAAAAAAAAAAAAAAAAAAAAAAAAAAAAAAAAAAAAAAAAAAAAAAGTTATACACAGAAAGATACAAACCAGTGGGGCCAAAACAAATCCAAAATCCAGCCGGGCAAACATTAAGCCCTATAGTTACTCGTGGAACATTCAAGGCAATCTGTGGTAAATTGTGAGCTCCATGTGTCTCCACCCCTATGTTACCTTTAGTGGTAGCTCCCATAGCTTCTCTCTCTCCCTCTCCCTCTCTCTCCCCCCTGCCTCCTTTTTAAGATTTATTTATTTAACTTTTTTCCTTCTTTCCTTTTTTCCTTCTTTCTTTCTTTTTCTGTGTTATGGGCAGCTCAGTCTGCCCTGGGGGTGGGGCTGGTACAGCACGTGATGCTGGGGATCGTGCAGTTGCCTAAGCTTCGCTAAGCAGGTGCTTTAGACGGCTGAACTATCTCACCAGCCCCTCCCACAGCTTCTCTCTTAGGCTGGCTTTGCTCTCTGCCTGCAGTTTCCCTGAGATGATCCACATTATTGGTTTTTCCAAACTTCTGGGGTTTCCACAGAGTAGGCTTCTCACTCATCGCTTTATATACTGTCCTCTCAGGGGCACACTGCCTGGCCTCCCAGGCCTTCTTCTGAAATCGAGGTGGAACCCTTCTTAACCTCAGAACTCTTGCTTTCTGAATGTGCCTAAAACCAATGCCACGTGGATGATGCCAAGGGTTGCTGACAGCTGGAACAGCAGCCAGGCTTCCTCCTCTCTTGGCTGTAAGCATCGAATGCCTGAACTGCTGAGCACTCCAACTCTGATTCTGACAAACAAATTTTCTATGCTGGCGCCATTCTGTTACTTGGTGTGGCCACTGCCTCCATTCTAGAACATGGAGCTCTGTAGCTTTCTCCTCAAAGCAATGTCCCTCACTCACCCTTATGATTCTGAGGCCGCAAAGGGCAAGAACCTGCCACCCCATGTGATGCCTCCAGGACATCTTTGCTACTCTCCTGTTCCTCCTGGGCAATGGAGATCTCAGCTCTGTCTGCAGTCCATAGCCTTCCTGGCGCTTTCTTTCTGGCCAAACTCACAACATTTTAAATCATTCTTCTGGGCTCTTTGTTCTTCATTCTCAACATATATTTGACTTAAGAGCCCCCAGTAATAACCATGCCACTTGCCCCAGTATTTGTCTGCTCTGAGATTTCCTTTGAAAGATTAACCAGTCCTCCATGTTTAATCACAGTCTCAGGCAAAGTCTCTGGACATGGACAAAATTCAGATAAACTTTCTGCCATACCAAAACACAAATTATCTGGAGTCAACAACCAATGAAAGTCCTTCTTTCCAACACAAACCTCTCCAGCCTGGTCTTTACAAGCAGGATTCCTATCAGTTTTCTGGTCTGAATGATTACCAGAATCTTCCTTACAGAACAGCTGAAGCTGATCCAGCATTTCTCTTATAGGCAGTATCTCCAAACCTTTCCTATCTCTTCCCATTAGCCATTCCCAAAAGCTGGCAATCCACATGATCAGGGTTAGTCACAGCAACAACTTCACTCCTCTGGTGCAAAATTCTGTCTTAGTTACTCTTCTCTTGTTGCTAGGACAATACTTGACTTGCAAGCTTAGGGAAGGAAAGGTTTGTTTAGCTCACAGTTACTGGAGGTTTCATAGTTTAAATCAGCCTGAATTACATAACAAGACCTCGAGACAATGAGCCACTGTATCTAGGATGATCTGCTCCATGCCTCCAAGACAGGCTACCAGGCCTGGTGGGTGAGGCAGAGGGGCATGTTATCGGTTTAATGGCATAATAAAACACTTATTTTACTACACTGGCATACACTGAAACACACACACACACACACACACACACAAAAGGTTGGGAATGTAACTCTGCCTACCATGTGTAAGGTTCTGTTTTTCAATCTCTCAAACAAACAGAACTGACCATGTATCAAAAGTAAGTTACCAGAACAAAAGCAACAGAAACTAGTCAATATTACAGTCCTTCAAATGTCTGTTTAGAGAAGGAAAAAAAAAAAAAAAAAATCACAAAGCAAAGGATATCACTTTTAAGTTTGTATCTCACCAATAATAATGAAGTCTTTACATTTGTATCCTTATGTTTGTGTTTTAAGTATGTATTTTAAAAACATGAAAGCTTGCAGTGGCTAGGATTTGATGAGGGTTGCCCTGAGAGGGTGATTAAGACTGCCTGGTGGCACATACCTGTAATCCCAGCATTTGGGAAGCTGAAAACAGGAGAATCACTACAAGTCCTATCTACTAGTCTGATCTATGTAATGAGGCCCTGTAGACCCTGTCCTAAATACAGGAAAAAAAATAATAAAAAAATTAAAAAAAAAAAAAATATATATATATGTATGTATGATGTATATGAAAGGTTGTATCTGGAGTAGAGATATTTTTACACCAATTTTACACCAATTTTAAATCTGAGGAAAAGTATGGGTTCTAAAGTTTTTGAAGCAAAACAAAGTCAGTGTCTAAGAGTATACAATACCAGCTCAAAATACCACTTTTCCTTTCTCTCTGAAAAAGTAGTAAGGTTCCCTTTCTAAACTCTCTCCCATTTCCACTGTCCTAAATTCACACAATGTTTTAAGACAAGTTCACACTTCACATTTGAGGACATGTAGTTCAAATTCTTTTCCTATCACTAAATAGCATTATCAGGAAAATTTCTTAACCTCTATGACACTCCTTTCTAAAATGGGAGTTATAACCGTATTTATGTAAAAGGCTGTTAGGAAGAATTCAGTTAACAGACATAAAGCATATGGAACATAGCAGTGCCTTACTCAGTGTTAGCTGGTGTTAAGATGATTTAGTAGTGGTACTATCCTGCTAAATTTTATTTTATTATACTTAACCCAACATTCCCTTATGCCAAGATTCTTTCCTATCCTAATTTAGTCAGTGAATTAGTTACTCCCTCCACCTCATTTCTTGCCATCTGTTCAACAACTTGCTATGTGATTATCATGGAAACTATTGTCACCTAAATGGAACAGAGATTAAAATCCTCTCATTAAAAATCTTCGGGTATTCCCAAGCAGAATGAGGCATATATACTTGAGAAAAGTCTCAGAATAGTAATGGAAATATTTTCATACACCTTTTCTTTTTCAGAAGAGTAAATGGAATCTCAGAGGCTTAGTGATACCTGTATATGCTAACTATATTTTGATGCTTTCATTTTTTTGCCTTACAAGAGTAAACTTGTCTTGCAAATCTAAAAAGAATTCCACAATAAAGTATAACAATATCCTGTTCTTTGAGGAAGAATACTATTATGCAAATACAATGAAAGCCATTAGCCTGGAGTTTATGCTTATGCTCGGCAGCATAAACAATACTGGTGACCACAGAACTGGTGCTTTGGGAGAAATACAAGAAATCAAGCAAATGTGTATTTCCAGCAATTCAAAAAATGTAAGAAAATTCCCAAGATTACACTATACTTTGAGAATTATCCAACAATATAATCTTTGTGCCACAGCCTGACTAGCCCATGCATCCAGTCCTAAGACTTAGAAAAGATGTTGTGAAGTGACTTTTTTCTTTTTTTTTTTTTGTCTTTTTGAGACAGGGTCTTGCTATGCAGTTGAGGCTGGCCTTGAGCTCACTTTTGTAGCCCAGGCTGGTCTCGAACTCACACCAATCCTCCTGCCTCAGCCTTCCAAGTGCTGGGATTACAGGCGTGCACCACCATGCCCAGCTTATTGTAAAGTGACTTTTTTGATATGACACTCCTCTAAAAAACAAAACTGAAAGCGTAACTCACTTTCTCTCTCTCATCTCTTTCTCTTTCTCTCTCTCTATACCAGGGATCCCAGCCCTTCTCTATACTTTTATGTACTTGTCACATAAACTTTTCACAGACAAAAGTATATGTAATCAACTTCAGCATCACCCTGTACAGGCTTGTAAACACAGTATTTTCCTACTTAGCTTACCAGAATCGCTGTTAATCAAAACACCAAGAGGATCTGCATTTGCCTCAGGTGCACCTTCAGTCTTGGAAGCACAGGAGCAATGACCTGATTCACTGCCTGGTCCCTGTTTAACACCATCATTTTTCCATTTGCGAGGTTTGTTAGGATTTCTGATCTTTGCCATCTGTGAATGTCTGGACATTCCCTTCATCTTGCTGCAGTAGGAACAATGCAATTTTTAGTATAAAAGACACTGATCTTTCAACAATTTGAAAGCTACTGAATACAAAAGAAAACGAAGTGTTAAACAGATCACTCGCACACTAGTACATTAAAGAGATCAAAATAAATGAAAACCAGTGAGTCCCCGAGAGAAAGTCTATATTAGAAGTTTAAAGGCATAACACCTCATAAACACATTTTATTCATCTTTACATATTCCCACCTGTATTTTTAGTCTGAAATGGAGCTATTTTGTATAATCATCACAGATCAACTTAAATGACAATGTTCTTTCATTCCTACTATGCATAAAAATGTCCTTTAGCATTTGTAAAATAATTTTTGACATTTATAAGTACACTACCTTTTTGACCTTTGTAACAACCCTCTGAAAAAAAGGATAGGTACTATTCTTCCTAACTTATAAGAAGATCACTTTAGCATGATTCTACAGTAGCTCAAAGTAAGTATCCTCTCAAATAATTGTAACCACTACTTTTTACAAAGAAAACGGGTAAAGTGAGCATCTTCTAATTAAAACTCAGGAGAAATAAAACCAGACCATTTTTTTCAGACCATTTTTAAAAAATTCCTTTATACATTCTCAGAAAATGATAATACAAAGCATCTTTGGAAGTAACTGAGTTTTTTCAAAGATATGCATTCTTTTCCTTTTTTTTTTTTTTTGTCGTTTTGAGACAGGGTCTTGCTATACAGTTGAGGCTGGCCTTGAGCTCACTTTTGTAGCCCAGGCTGGTCTCAAACTCGCACCAGTCCTCCTGCCTCAGCCTCCCAAGTGCTGGGATTACAGGTGTGAGCCACCACGCCTGGCTTTCTTTTCCAATTTTCCATTTATAAGGCAAATTTCATTGTGTCACTAATAATGAAGGCCATCTCCAGGAGTACAAAACTTGAAATGAGTCCAAATTTTTACCTTGCCACTTACTAGTTGTGTCTATTAAACAAGATTAATATCTCTGGCACCATTTACTCTTTCATTTGTATAATAGGAATCATGGAGACACAGAACTAATACAGTATTATCCAGATAAAACCTTAATTAACATACTCTATATCTGCAGCCCACAGGTTTATAGTCCTTTTTTTCCCCTTTAGGTCATGTAACTGTGTCTTTAGCAAGCAAATAGGCACAGCCTCTTCCTACCCCCTACTCCCAGTACAGCTTCACTATTTTAAGGGTTCCCAGAGCAGTAAACAGAATGGGGATGGGAGAGAACCCAGGAGGAAAAATTAGTACTGGAGTTAGAGACACTGAAGAGCCTATCCAATGAGGAGCAGTGTGCCTTCTGGGCTTCAAAGGACTGATCTGACAAAGGAGTAGGATACTTGGACACAGTGGTACATACTTATTATCCCAAATTTTAAAAGGAGGCTGGGGATACAGATCTATTAATACAAAGGTGCTGGGTCCAATTCCTAGTAACACAAACAAGAGGACAGCCTATGTGGTAAATAGTTTGACTATCTGTTGGTTGGATGACCCAGGAGACATTTGAGGATGTATCATTGGCCCTTATCCAAGAATTTGTATCAAGACCAAGGCCCAGACAGACATCTTCCCTGAATTCTGTTTCCACAGCATTTGAACCAGCAGGCTTTTGAAAACTCATCTTTCTCTCTTTTTAAAAAATTTAAATTATTTATTTATTCATTCATTTATTTACTTGGTACAGAGTCTCACTACACAACTCAGCTTCATAGTGATCCTCCTATCTTAGCCTCCCCAGTACTAGGATTACAGGCATGTGGCACCACACCCAATTTCAGTGGCAGGCAAGGTTCAGGCAGGCCAGTACAACATGCGGTACCAGGGATCAAACCTGGGTCCTTGTTCTTGCCAGGCAGGTGCTTAGACCACCACACTATCTCCCCAACACAAAAAATTATCTTTAAGGCATATTCACTCACATATACTGGGGTAAGGATGAGCTTTCACTATGAAATAAATAAGGTTTAATTGAAAAAGTACTGTTTGTAATATTGCACTCCACCCCTCCATGGAAGTACTTGTTATACCATTGTTTGACAATTACTTGAAAGGAAAAATTTACTTAACATAAAAGCTGCATGCTAAATGGACAGAATAATTAAAAGTAAATAATTGTAAGTAGAATTTCTGTTGTTTTTTAAATTGGTGGGCTCATGCTGACTTAAGGGTGAGTCTGGTAAGGCACAGGGAGCTGGGTAAAATGTTAAAAAGAAAAACATTTTTAAAAATCTCAAAAAAGTAGGAAAGGAACAAAAAAAAAAGTTTAAAAACATGGAACAATAACAAAAGAAAATACAAATAAATTAGGAAGTACATTAAAAATAAAAGAAGCACTGATGGTAAAGACAAAGATTTTTTCAGTCTGGATTTTGTACATTAAAAACTGTACCATATATTATGTAACAGATACACTTCAAATATATACACACAAAATGTTTAAGAACCAGATCCAAAAACATCACCCTTTCTCCCCTGAATGACACTGCTACCTTTATCAACATAACTCAGTGGTTCTGTTTATAGACTATTTTGCTCTATTTATCTTTCTATGCCTGGCCAGTGCCATTCCGCACTGTTTCCTGGCTGTTCTTGATCCTTTGTACTTTCATATCATTTTCAAGCTTATCAACCTCCCTAAACTCTGCCAAAAACAAACAGTAAAATTCTTGATATAATTTTAACTGTAATCACTCTGGAGAAGAATCAGCATAATTAACCCAAGAATATTACATATTCTTTCATTTGCTTAGGCCTTTAATTTTTCTGATGTTTTAGTTTTTAGAGCAGAGCCATTATAATTTTTAAGATTAATACCTAGGTGTTTGGTTATTTTTTAATAATATGTACATATCTTTAAATTTTCAATCTGTAGTTACATGGTACTAGCCACAAAAATATAACTGATTCTTAAAATAGTGATGTAGGGGGTCAGGGAGATAGCTCAGTGGAATAAGTGCTTGCCAGGCAAGTGCAAAGTCCTGAGTTGAATCCCTGGTATCACCAAAAATAAAAAATAAAAAATAAAATATTGATGTTATACCTATTATTAATTTATGAATTTAGTATATTAATTTATGAATGTAGTAACACTTAAAATCTTATCTTATTCCCAATGTCAGAGGCAAAGTCATCAGTATTTTATCATTAAGAAAAACTTGAGTATAGGATATTGATATTTATTAAAAAATGTTCTAATCCTCACTTGTTGAGAGTTTTTTAGGAATACATCTTTAATTTTATCAGTTTTCCATTACTGTAATGTTCTCATAAGCTTTTGGTATCAATATTACACATACTAAATTGTTAAAATGAGCTGCTGAGTTGTTTTGTTTTAGGTTGTATTTTGTTTTGTGTTTTGAGACAGAGTCTCACAATGTAGTTTAGGCTGGTTTTGAACTCACTATGTAGCCCAGGCTGGCCTTGAAAACTTAAGCAATCCTTTTGCCTCTGGGATTACAGGTGTGAGCCATCCCTGGCCACTACTGAGTGGTATTTAGTCTGTCAACGTTGGAAAAAATTTAATATTTCTTTATTAGAATGGTGCTTATAGATTCAGTTTTCCTAACAGATAACTACATATTTGAGAAATTCTAATTTTTAATCTCTTACGTCAGTTTTAGCATTTTGCATTTAAAATGTATTGCTGTTATGGCATTTCTGATTTCTGTTTTTTGTTGCTGTTGTTGGGTTGTTTTTTTGTTTTTGGTTTTTTTTTTGCAGAACCAGGGATTGAACCCAGGCCTTTGTTCTTGCCAAGCACGCACTTATTCTGCTGAGCTATTTCCCCACCCCCTCTGGTTTTCATGTTGTTACTGATTGATGGTTGACTTTCCACTTAGTCAGAATGAACTGTTTTATATTATTTCAGTTCTTCTAAACTTGTTACTTATTTTGGTTATTAGACATAGTAATACTGTAAACTAGGTTTTCTGTGCTCAAGTCTCTTTAAAAAATTTCTGTAGCATCCTGTTTTATAATAAGTTATTAAAAAATATATTAAAACCTTTAACTCAATTTACTCAGTTCCCTGTTGAGGCAGTCAATAATTTTGTTTTTTAAAGTTATCTTATACTGATGTGAGATTATATATTTTGTTGCAGTTACAAGAATATTGCAAAACATCAGAATATCATTAACAGAATATTGTATATTACAAAATATCATTAACATTAGAACTTGCCTCTAACATTACTACTTATATCTAATATATCTCTCTAAATATAGTATAAGTAAATCTCACAAAATAATTTTGAGCTACAGAAATCGCATACCTAACAATACATGCTATACAATGTCATTTATAGAAAGTTTCAAGAATAGGCCAAAAAAATCTATGATGACAGAAATAAAAAAGCAGGCATTGAATGGGAAGGTTTAAAAAAGCTTTCTGAAGTAAAGATGTTGTACATATTAATCTGTGTAGAATAATCTATACAAATGTTTAGGAGTGTTCACGAACACATATATATTATGTAAAGTTTCATAAAATTGTGCATTTAGTATATTTTAAATTATAAGGTCAATAAAATGTAAATAAAATGAAAAACTTGTGAAAAAATTCAATGAAAGTGAAAGGAGAAAAGTATCATATACATTACTGGTAGGAAGGCAAACTGCTCAGTTTCTAGGACAGTCACCAGCATCTAGCAATACTACAATATACTTTTGACTCGGCAAAACCATTTCTAGGAACCTATCTACAGAAATACCCACATAAAATAATTTTATGTACAAGGGCAATAATGACAACTTTTTTAAGTTAAAAAAAAAATTCTTATCTTGTATTCAGAACACAAGCCACAGGGTCTCACTACATGAGAACAGTGAATTCTCCTGTTTTCAGCCTCCCAAGTGCTGGGATTACAGGCATGCACTACCATGCCAGTCTCAATCACCATCTCAGGGCTCTTTAGTTTGCTTGAGCTATCAGGCCAGTCCATTAGTAAAAAAATTTTTAAGAATATAAATATCTGTCAAAGGAAATTGGTAAAAACTTATTGTAGGACATCTTTTAAGCTTGCTACATATCTTTAAAGTAAACTTTTCAAAGTCTAATCACAGTTAATCATGTCCAAAAGAAGGAAAAAAAATTACTATCACTATCATCTATGTGCTGTGCAGGCAAAGGTTCTCCAAAAGGATCAAATGGATTACTCTGGAAGGACACTAGCTTAGAAAAAGACTGAAGGGTCGGGTCTTGTTCACTATACATCTTTTGAAAAATCAAATCCAGGGCCTGGGGACTTGGCTCAGTGGTAGAATGCTTGTCTAGCAAGCTAGAAGTCCTGTGTTTGGTCCTCAGCACCAAAAACAAAAAATAAACTTCGCATAAAAGAAAAAAATAGGGGCCCGGCGGGATGGCTCAGTGGTCTAAAGCGCCCGCTTGGGAAAGCTTGGGAGGCTTCAGGGTCCGCAGTTCGATCCCCGGCACCACATGCGCCAGCTCTGCCCTCAGGGCGGGCTGAGCCAGACATAAAAATGAGTGAATAAACAAAGGTTCTGAAACAAGAATAAATAAATAAATAAATAAACAAGCAAACAAACAAATAAGCCTATCTTAAAAATCAAATCTATATATGTAAGTTATTTTAAAATATAGTTACAAAGTAACTGCAAAGAGATTTCAGAAGTAGGATTATAGTGACTTTAAGATTTTGGCAGCTGCTCTTTTTTATTATAAGTATACTCAGCTGAAATGAACATGAGGGAGACGACGAGATAGCTCAGCAGTCTAAAGCACCTGCTTAGGCAAGTGTAGGCAACCACAGCGACTGAGGTTTGATCCCTGCCACCACATGCTGTGCCAGCCCCACCCCCAGGGCAGGCTGAGCTGGCCCTAACATGAAGTTTAAAAAAAAAAAAAATGAACATGAAGGCTCAGGGAGATAGCTCAGTAGAATAAGTGCTTGCCTAGAAAGTGCAAGGTCCTGAGTTCAATCCCCAGTACCACACACACACACAAAAATAATTAAATAAATAAACATGAAGGATACCAGCAATTTTGAGGAGCTTACCCATACTGTGTCGTTGTCAATACTTCTCCTCTCTTTTCTTTTTCAAGTTTTAACTTTTCTTTCCTTTCAATATTGGCCAGAGTTGGGTAGTTTCTAGAAAATAGTAAAAGTTTATTAGGAAAAGACTTCTGAAATACAAATGTAAGCAACCAAGCAGATCCTGAATGTGGAAATTTTTGTTCAATAATTAATAGAAAGGAATTATTAGCCTTCAATTACACCTAGAATTTTTCTAAGAGAGAAAAACATACAGTACAGTATTAGTACTAAAAGCAGTATTGCTGCTGATCTATAAACCTTATTACCAGGCTGTAACTATAAGGAGCTAATACTAGAATTTAAATTGAGTACAACATATTATATAACATGCTCAAACTGATCTAATTAGTCTATTTAGTATGTACCCCTACAGACACTCTAAGACAAAATTTACATATATTTACTTATGCAAATATATACTAAGTAGTCTCAAAGCTAGCAAGATGAGGAAGAGACCACAGTCTACCAGAAAAGATAGAAAAAACACACAAACAGCTATAACATGAACAAAATCAAGAATATAAAGATTTAGGGACTAGGCAGGAAAGAAATCTAAAAGAATGAGACATGAAAGAAACTGATCTTAAATGATGGTAAGACAGCAATCAGAAGAAAAACTTCAGAGTGTCTGAAGGACAACAAACAAGGCAAATAAATCAAGACCTCATAAAATGTGAGACATACCCAGAGAATAATTTTGCCAGAAAAACATAATATAGGCAATTGGGCTGTAAAGGGAGATTCAGGTCAAAATGTCTCTTGAATTGGCTAGAATGTTTATATTTCACTCAGCAAGTGCCAGGAAGCCATAGAAAGTTGAGGATAGGGAGAAGCTGTACACGGTGTTGATTAGATTAATCTGAAAGTAGTATATAAGAGGAACCCCTTTCTTTGCTTCTGGCACTTCCATATAGAGGTGTATGCCTCAGAATGATGGTGAGGGCAACAGATCCCTGAAGTATTAAAACGCATGAAGGGAGGGAACACAACCAGCTCTCACCATTCAACTTGGACACTCATAAGAGTAAATTCTGAGAAACATGAGCAAATTGTTTCTAAAACAGTTCTCTATTTTTTTTCTTTTTTAAACATCTGCATTACTAACTTAAATAGCCCAGAAAATAAAAAGCCTATGGCTTGCCATACTGGACAACAGGAATGGAAATAACATTGGGTTAAGTATTGAAGTAATCAGAAAAAGGCAGTCAATTTCAATGACAGTGCAAAGCAACATATCCAGCCAAGGAAAATAACCTCCATAAATAAAAGATGATGAGTGTACAAGCTATAAATAAACATAAGTGGAAAAGATCAAGGTCACTGGAGATAAAAATCTGACAGCCAGTCAGCAACAAGTGACTATACTTTCAAAAAACAAACATAGTCTAAGGTAATATGAAATAGACAGAAGTGTGAAATCTTCCTGAGACTCAAAAATGGTCAGTGTCTCAACAGCACTGTCAGTTGGTTTAAAAGGAACGCTGAGAAAAAAAATAAAAATTGGAAAGGATTCAGAAAAGACTCAAAGATGATTAAGAGGGTGAAAAATAAAACCTCTGAAGAAAGATGAAAGGAACTATCTGCAGCTTCTAAAATAGCATGAGAAATAATAGTTTTACAGGGAGGTGGGTATCCAGCTGTTCTCAGTCTGAAAACAAAATTTACATGTAGAAGCAGAAATGAGCAAAACAGTGATATTTTGCAAAGGGCCCACCATGGCTAGGTGTGGAACTCCAAGCTACTTAATACTCACCACTACTCTCAAATTCTCTTATTCTTCCCAATATGTTCCTTCCTATTTTTGTTCTGAATGTTGCAGACTGTTATTATGGTGAGACACATGCTAAACAATAATATTTGGTAATTCAGTGTACCATGTACAAACAAGCTAGTGTTAAACATGTACCTTTCATGGGAAAGCATTTAAACATTTGTCATGGCAAGTGGACTTTATCAGAAAGAATTCTCCAAATAGGACATAAAAAGATGTTATAAGCCGGGCATGGTGGCGCACGCCTGTAATGCCAGCACTCAGGAGGCTGAGGCAGGAGGATTGGTGAGAGTTTGAGACCAGCCTGGGCTACAAAACTGAGCTCAAGGTCAGCCTGAACTGTACAGCGAGACCCTGTCTCAAAAAGACCAAAAAAAAAAAAAAAAAGTTATAGAAACTTCTGAAGGAAACCCTTTCAAACAGCTTTCTTCTACTAGAAGATTAAAGTATCAAATTCCTAAAATAAGAAATCTTCCAAATTCATTCCAAAGATAAATTCTTATTTTTCAGTTCAGAAATAAAACAGATCCTCTTAAAAAAAAAAAAACTATGCTACTGTTATCTACCCAAAATTCAGCAACTTAGAACTAGAGAAAATAAAGATATTAGGAGGTAAATTATAGAGCCAGGTGTGGTGGCACATGCCTGTAATCCTAGCACTTGGGAGGCTGGAAAATAAAGGTATTAGGAAGTAAATTATAGAGCCGGGTGTGGTGGCACATGCCTGTAATCCTAGCACTTGGGAGGCTGAGGCAGGAGGATCGGTGTGAATTTGAGACCAGCATGAGCTATAAAAGTGAACTCAAGGCCAGCTTGTACTGCATAGGGCAGTGGTTCTCAATCTTTCTAATGCCATGATCCTGCAATATAGTTCCTCATGTTGCAGTGACCCCAAACCAAAAAATAATTTTAGTGGCTATTTCAAAACTGTAATTTTGCTACAGTTATGATTTGGAATGTAAATTCCTGATACGCATTATGTATTTTCATTGTTACAAATCAAACATAATTTATGCAGTGATTAATCACAAAAACAGTATTTAATTATATGTTGACAAATATTTATTACTAATTCCAATAAATAACACTTCACCATGGCATAGCATGGGTTTAAATATAACTACAGTAATATAACAGTAAACAACAGTGCAGTATTTCACAACAGCATGCACATCTATAACGGTGTGCATTCCAGCTGAATAGCACTGCTGCAGATGGTAGCGCGACTTCTCAGTGGCTAAAGCCATGGGAAATATGTATTCTTCGCTGGCTTTAGGCAACCCCAGGGTTTTGGTTGTTCGACCCCCACCAGGGTTGTGACCCACAGGTTGAGAACCGCTGGCATAGGGAAACCCTGTCTCAAAAAGATCAAAAAAAGAACAAGAAAAAAGAATGAAAGCAAATTATCAACATTAAAAAAAAAATAGAAAGCAAATTAGCCCTCCAAAATAGGAAAAAAGAAACATGTGACCTGCCTACACACACACACACACACACACACACACACACACACACACAAAATCAGGAAGCTTCAATTCACCAACACACTGAGATACAAGAACAAGGAAAAGTGAAGAGCTTTGGTAAAGAGTGTAATTCAAGTTCTTGTGATATGTTTGAAATAGCAAAAAACTTCTGAAAGAAAATCATAAATGTCTTACACTATAATATACAGAAAAAACTTACTCCTATACCTACTGGAGAATGGATGTTACAAAGTTATAAAGCTTGTAACAAGGTGGACTTTCAGTTGGTTTCTCTGTATCTTTACCTGCTAAAGTCACTTTTCTCCTTGCACTTCTCTTTCCTCTACAGCACAAGAGCAATCAGTTCTGACATTAAATGTTCTTCTTTTGCACTTGTCCCTCTTTTTTTTCTTACCTCTTTGACTCCTGCCTTGCCTACAAGTCTCTAGTGATGATCTTTAATGTGCAATAGAGTCCACAGAGGCAAAACTATATCAACCACTATATCATATTTGCCACATTAATTTTCCCAAACTCTTTCCTTATTCTCAAATTACTGCTCACTTACTGAGTTCTCCTAGGCCTGTTCTCTATAAAACACTAACCCTCAGCAAAACACAACAGCCCCAAAACATGCTGTGCCTCTATATTTTATTTAAGTCTTTTCCAACTTCAAAAAGGTGTAACATTAAGGAGCTAACCACCTCTGCAAAAATTTTGAATAACCTGGGGATACAAATTCAAAGACTTGGCCCGGCGAATGGCTCAGTGGTCTAAAGCGCCTGCTTAGGAAAGCTTGGGTGACTGCAGGGACCGCAGTTTGATCCCCGGGACCACATGCTGCGCCAGCCCTGCCCTCAAGACAGGCTGAACCAGCCATAAAAATAAATAAATGAACAAACAAAAGTTCTGAAACAAGAAAAATATAAAATAAAATAAAAAATGCTTGAAAAAAAATTAAAAAAAAAACAAATTCAAAGACCTTTCAGAGCCACAGTCAGTAGTGCATTAGAAGAAAAACCTCACCGAGACAGCAAATCAGAAGGCTGCTACCCCACCTAGTGGACTCCCAGTATGTTGTGGTCTATGATCCAGTTTCTAAAATTGAGGTTTTATAAACAAATCTCTACCATTCATTTTCCTTAATTAAAATTATACAGCAGTGGTACCTCAAAGTCAAGAATTAAGAAAGAACTGCCTTTGGCAGGGGGGTGGTTTGTTTTCTGAGGGTAACTAATACAAAGCTTTACAGTTTGTAAACTCAGCAAGGCCCTCAGAGTTTTGCTAATTTGAAGACTAAAGACAAAGATGTACTTTCATTTAAGAACAATACATAAGGTAGATCTTTAATTTTCTTCCATCTTTGAAGTTTTCATCTGTGAAATCTTTCATAGGTCTTCTCACATAGCAGTACACAGAGATTTTATCTTTCCTGCTTGTCAAAGAATACAATGGCTTCATCACAGCGAATGAAATTCTCACAAAGACAATTCAACCAATGTAGAATTTATTCTTTTCAGAAGTTTAAGCAATAACTTTTAAAACTTGGAGCTGACAAAGACAGAAAGTAAATATATTTTTGCAATGAAATTTTTAAGAAATGGAAAGTGGAGAAAATAGTGTTTTTTGTTTTGTTTTGTTGTTTTTAAAGGTATTGGGTTGTTACAGAGTCTCAGTATGCAGCTCAAACTCATAGTAATCCTCCCGTCTTCACCTTCCCCAGTGCTAGGATTACAGGAATACACAACCACACCTGGACTCTATGGCTGGCTCAGCACCCCAAGAGCAAGGCTGGCAAGCATGTGGCATTCAGTATTAAACTGTGGTAGGGCTGGGGAGATAGGTCAGTAGAATAAGCACTTGCCTGGCAAGTGCAAGGGCCTGAGTTCAATCCCCAGTTCCAAAAAAGAAAAAAAAAAAAAAAGGAACCGAGGCCCCTACACTTGCTTAAGCGGGCACTTCAGTCTACTAAGCTATCTTACTGGTTCTTTGTCTTGTTTTGTTTTTGAGACAAGGTCGCACTACATAATTAAGGTTGGCCTCAAGTCACTATGTAGCTCAGGCTGGCCTTGAACTTTTGATCCTCTTATCTTTGCCTCTGGACTGCTGGGATTACAGGCATACACCACCTATGTAGCAGTATATTTCTGAGAAATCTTTCCATAGAAATACTTCCTGTATTTTCTATTAATGAAACATAATATGAAAGCATCAGAATATGCTACAGAACAAGAACCTAGCAAGTAAGATAAATTCACCATGTGTTGAAAGATAATTTTAGAGAATGTGGTAATCAGGCAACATTACAGATACAAGTAAACTTCATCCCAAACAGTTATCCTCATTATTTTAAGCTTCTCTACAATTCATTAACCTGTAATATCACTTACTCAACAGATTGCACACACTCCTTTTTCAGGGCCCTTCTGATCACTACCTTTATTCTACACTCAAAACTACAGCTAGAGACCATCCTGTACAACAAGAACTACCAATAAGCAAACATTTGTTCAAGCCAATTCTTTATTCAAAATGACAAGGCTACTTCCAAATTTTACTTACAGTTTTGAAATTCAACAAGCTTCAAACTGCCTCCAACCTCAAGGCAAAGCAGTGCTAACTGGATATTTTCCCTTCTTCCCTAACAATTTTGTTTGAGGATGCCTCCAAATCCCTAATGGTAACCAAGCAACCTTGTAATGGTAACCTAGCCAATAAATCTATATGTAAAATCTCCTGGGTAGAGTTAAAAATAAACCTATTGCTCTCTCAATGAAAGTGGGAAAACTAGGCAATATCCCATTTTCCTCCTTCCTCCTCCTTCCTAGAATATAGCTTATATATATATATATATATATATATATATATATATATATGTATATATATATGTATATATGTATATATACATTTTTTTAATTTTATTTATTTATTTTTTTCTTGTTTCAGAACCTTTATTTGTTTATTCACTCATTTTTATGGCCAGCTCAGCCCGCCCTGAGGGCAGGGCTGGCACAGCATGTGGTGCCGGGGATCGAACCGCAGTCCCTGAAGCCGCCCAAGCTTTCCCAAGCAGGCGCTTTAGACCACCGAGCCATCCCACCGGGCTCCTATAGCTTTAATCAAGTATACAGGACCTTTCTGGAGGACAAGATGAGAACTACCTACTGAGCGAGAGGGTCTCTGCCCCATGGTAGTGTCAAGTGGCAATAGTCACCAACTTCTTTTACTTGGGAAAAAACAACCTCCTTACATTAAGCTATGTAGTAAGGCTACCACTTTATTGAGTACAATCCCACCTGACACAAGCACACCTGCACTCTAGCCATCTCATTTAATCTAAATGCTTTACATGCTCAAACAGGCACAGCTTGGTTTAAAAACTCTCCCCCTAGCTGAGTATATTAGTACACACCTGTAATCCTAGCACTCTGAGAAGCTGAGGCAGAAGGATTCCAAGTTCACATCCCATCTGAGTAAGTCAACAGAACTCTATCTCAATAATAAAAAGGGACTCAAGACATAACTCAGTAATTGAGCACCCTTGGATTCAATACCCAATATTGCAACAAGCAAACAGAAAACACTTTTCCTGCTAATAGTTTCTTTTAAACACATAATTAGCATGTGACCAGTCAATGCTATTCTCAGGTTTTTATCCAGATCAAATAAAAAAATCATAGTCAAAACAAAATGTATGAATGTTGACAAAGGCTTTCTACAGGCTAAATTCTGAAAAAAATGCTCAAGTGAGAAATAAACTGTGATACACAATGGAGTAAAAAAAATATTCTGCAAGAATAAATGAACTAGTGCTATATGGATGAATTTTGAGTTGAACTCAAAAAGCTATGTACTACATAATTCCATTCATACAACAGTTTCCAAAATTTAGAACAGTGGTAGCCAGATAGCAGTTGAAGAGGCCAATCATGAAAACCACAATGGAATTTAGGGGGAGACAGAACACTGTGCTATTTGTGGTAGCATTTATGTAGCCATGCATTTGTCAAAACTACCTATTAATAAGGATGAATTATACTGTATGTATGTTATAAATAAATTGGAGTGGGTGCTTGGAGACCTCGTTTTTTTTCAGGTGCTGATCACACCCAGGGATAAGCAAGTGCTCTCCCACTGAACTACATCCACAGCAGAATTCACTTCTCATAGGAAGCGCCTGCAAAACAACAAAAGCAACTGGAGGCCCTGCTTCACAAAGATTCCAAGTTCTCCTTTATCACATATTACCATTCTATATAACTTAAAGTTAAGGTTTTAACTAGCCATGTTCTTATAGGCACTTCACATTTCCTAGGTCTCTCATTTGAGTGAGTCTTAAAGGCTAAGCATCAACTCCTGTCTGGTTCTGGAGTCTTTCGCCACAAGCAGAAAAACTTTACCTTTATAAATACAACTACAACAAATATAACTCTCATTTTCAAACTAAACTGTTGAGAATTTATTATAAGTTATTATGCTAAAGTTGCTGAGATTTCTTTTTTTTTTTTTTTTTTGTCTTTTTGAGACAGGGTTTTGTTATGCAGTTGAGGCTGGCCTTGAACTCACTTCTGTAGCCCAGGCTAGTCTCGAACTCCCACCAATCCTCCTGCCTCAGCCTCCCGAGTGCTGGGATTACAGGAGTGCACCACCAGGCCGGGCATTGAGATTGATTGATTGATTGATTTCTTTCTTTCTTTCTTTCTTTTTTTTTTTTTTTTTTTTTAAATGTGTTTGGTTGTTACAGGGTCACACTACACACCTCGGACTCATAGTGATCCTTCAGTTTTTAGCCTCCCCAGCACTGGGATTACAAGTGTGCACCACCATGCCTGAACTCAGTCACTGGCTCAGTGTACCCCGGGGGGTGGGCCCAGTGTGGCATGTGGGACCAGGGATCAATCCGTGTCTCTGTGCTTGCCAAAGCAGGTGCTTAGTCCACTGAGCTATCTCATCAGCCTTAAGGTTGTTGAGATTTCTTAACATGTGAAAATCATGGGGCCTAAGCACCTGCCTGGCAAATACAAGGACCTGGGTTCGATCCCTAGTACCACATGCTATGCTGGCTTTACCCCAGGTGTGTTGAGCTGGCCACCAAGACAGGGTGTAGTGGCACACACCTGTAATCCCAGCACTGAGGAGGCTGAAACAGAGGGATCACTACTAGTTCAAGTTGCATTTTTTTTTTTTTTTTTAATCAAACTGGTATCCTTTCAGGAACTTTTGGATAAACACATGCTACCTAAGCTAGGTTTTAATCTTTAAATAATATTCTCCAAGTTTCTCCAGCTAATAGAAAAAGATTTTCTTCTTTTAATCACTTGTTGCATAAAAATACAAGGGGCCATTATTCGTGTAGAGAAAAGCCCCTTCCAAATACAATGTATTCTAATAGAAATCAATTTCATCTGTTTTGGTAGCCTACCCTACATGGTGAGAATATGAAATCAAAACTGCAACAATTAAGGGGCTGGGAAGATAGCTCTGTGGCACAAGTGCCTACCTAGCAAGTGCAAGATCATGAGTTTGAACCCCAGTCTCGAAGGAAAACAAACAAACAAACAAAAACTACAAAAATTAAGTACTATTAATTATACTATGGATTTCCAACCAGTTATTAATTAGATCAATACATTTCTTGCCCAACTTGTCTAAAAACAATAAAGGTACTAATCAAAACATGACTGACAGGCGCCTGGCGGGTTGGCTCAGTGGTCTAAAGCACCTGCTTGGGAAAGTTTGGGCGGCTTCAGGGACCGCAGTTCGATCCCCGACACCACATGCTGCGCCAGCGCTGCCCTTGGGGCGGGCTGAGCCGGCCATAAAAATGACTGAATAAACAACAAAGGTTCTGAAACAAGAAAAAAAATAAATAAAATTTTAAAAAAAATTTAAAAAAAACATGACTGATAAATACATAATTTAGCAAGAATTCTTCAATAATATAGAATTACAACACACTCATAACAAAAATAATTTCCAGCCCTACTTACATAAATTAACATTTATAAATGTTCCTATTTTCTATGGTAACATGGCATATAAATGCCCATGTAAAAAGATGTTCAAATTTTTCTAATGCTTATGATTCACTCCAGGAAAAAAAAAAATAAATGCAAAAAAAGTCCAGCAATAAGTGACATCTATGCTTTAGAGGAACAGGGAACTCTGTATTCAGACAGGTAAGACATTCCTCTAGCAAGATGAAAAAAAATATCCTCCAAAGGGGCAGGACTGGGGCCCAGCGGGATGGCTCAGTGAGCAGCTTCAGGGACCGCAATTCGATCCCCAGCACCACATGCTGCACCAGCCCTGCCCTTGGGCCGGGCTGAGCCGGCCATAAAAAATGAGTGAATAAACAAAGGTTCTGAAACAAGAAAAAAATAATAAATAAAATAAAAAATTCTTTACAAAAAAAAGGGGGGGGCAGGACTGCAGCTGGGCTAAGTACAATGAGAACTCACAGATGGAAAAAGTATGATTTTCTAGAAGGAATGGCATGAGCAAAACTAAGAAGGGGCCAGTGAGATGGTTCAGGGGTCTCAAGTGCCTGCTTAGGAAAGCTTAGGCAACTGCAGTCCCTGCGATTAGATTCCTGGCACCACATGTTGCACCAGCCCCACCCCCAGGGCAGGCTGAACCTGCCATTAAAAAAAAAAAAAAAAAAAACTAAGAAGTAAAAACCTGCATAAGAGGCTAAATAACAAGTTTGGCAGAAACCAAAAGCTCTGATAAATAAATAAAAATGTGGAAATAACCAGAAAAGATAAAATATAATTAACCACCAATTCTAAGGGCCTTTGTTTTTAATGGCATTTTTGTGGTCTAAGCTAAAATAAGTTTAATTAATATTTAAATTTTAACCACATGGCCACCTATTTATCATATGTATGTAAAATACATACCAAACTGTCTAATTTTCCAACTAAAGATAAAACAAGGGAAAAAAATCTAAATTTCTCATTTGTCAACTAAGTTCTTTCAGAATACTATGGGTATTCACTAGTAGCACAAATTTTAATAGTCTCTTCTGGAACAGGACATGACAACTGAGTCAGAGTTGAGATTCAGCCAGATGAGTGAGACAAATGCAATACCAGAACTGAGACAGTGACCAGAGTGGCTACAGGGAGCTTTGCTGGGCAGAGCCCTGAAGGCAAAAGCAGATTAGGAAAAGAGTTGAAGGATGGGAAAAACCCACTAGTCCAAATCCAGCTGAAAAGTAACTTGAGAGCTAGAGGGATGGAAAGTGACACTCAAGGAGGAGCAAAGTGAGTGGCCAAGAGGGCAGGAAATGTCAAGCCAAAAGGTTATGAATTAATTCAAATCAAACAAACTTCTATTGCAGCATCTAACATGTCAAGGGCAAATGCCCATCGCTGTATCTGTTGTTTAGAATTATTGACAACTGCACGTGTCATCTGGGAATGAATGACGAATAAAGCAAAAGTGGTACGTATTTACATAAAACTAAGTATTACTTTGCCATAAATAAAGATAAAATTGAGGTATTAAAAGCCAAACAAGGGTGGGGCAAATAGCTCAGCAGATTAAAGAGCCTGAAAGCGGGCCAAGCCCCCACACCCATGCACACTGAGACAGCAATTGAGACTGGGCATGGTGGCCTGAGGCTGTAATCTCAGCTCTTAGGAGGCAGTACACAGGTGGATCACTACAAGTCTGATCTAGCAGTGAAACCCTAAACACCTCGCAGACCCTTCCCTAAAATACAAAAATAAAATAAAATAAAATAAAATAAAATAAAATAAAAGGCAAATGGATACAACTTGAAAATATAATATTAAGGCAACTAAACCACATACACAGCTTAAATATTGCATGGCTACCTGAGAAACTAAAAAGAAACATGTAATATATATATGAATAACTACAACATACCAAATAATTAGGAATTAACTTCAAATAATTCAAAATGCAATTGTTTCAGAAGTATTTTAATACAGAGGCTATTTTTTTCCCTTTATACTCACTTGTTTCATTTATACTAGTTTCAGTTCAGTTTACTGAAGATATAATTTTATGCTTTTCTGTTTCTTTGTAAGTCTTTTCTATGACTTGCATTCCACATAACATTCTGGCATAAAACTCTTTTAAGATTATGATGCACAGGACTGGGGAGAGATTTCAGTGGTCTACACAGCTGCAGGCAAGCACAAGGACTGAGTTCAATCCCCAGTACCACATGCTATGTTAGCCTGAAACCAGTCATGGTGGCAACACTCCTGTAATCCCAGTGCTGGGGAAGCTAAGATGGCAGGATCACTATACTATGAGTCTGAACTGCATAGTGAGACCATTATGGCTTGTGTATAAGCGCCCCCACAAAGCCTCATGCAGTCACAGGGCAGTTTCTGGAATTTGTGACTGATTATTGTGCTGCATTGGCCCTGGCAGGTAACTTGCATTATAATGTAGGGAGGGCTGAGAGGCTGGCTAGCTGCCTGAGAGGCTGCCTCTCCTTTTGCTGCTGCAGCTCTCTGCCGTAGGCCACCATGCCTTGGAGCCAGCTTAGTGTGGACTGAAACCTCCACTGACTGTGAACTAAGCAACCTTTCCTTCTTTCATTTTGGGTGTCAACTATTTGTCTCAGCAACAAGAGAAGAGTAACTGAGACAGAGACCCTATATAAAAAAAAAATTACGATACAGTCTATTAATTATGTTAGTCTCCATTTTGCTATGAAATTTCATTCTACTTTTTCTTATAAGTGGTTTTTTCAATTTTCTTTATTGATATCTATTTCTCTTACATAAAAACAAAAAAAATTACTGGAGGTGGGTGGGTGTTAGAATTAAAGAGCAATACAGGCGGCAGATGTCGGGATGCCAAGGCCAAAGACCAAGGGCTAACTTGGAATTCCCATCAAGGAGATTCTACACATTAGAAAATCAAATCAGCTTTTTTTTTTTTTTTTTTTTTGCAGAACTGGGGATTGAACTCATGACCTTGCACTTGCCAGGCAGGCTCTTGTGCTCCTGAGCTCTCTCCCCGGCCCCGCAGCTTTTCTTCTTCTGTGACCTTTCCACAGCAATCTGAACTGCTAACCAGATCCCCTACTTTAAAGTTCTCCCCACCACAGGCTTCCACAACATTTTCAAGAGAACTAAACATTTTTAAAAGGGACTCACACCCCCAATTGCATTGGCCTTCAAATGATGAAAGTCAGGGCTAAGCAGGGGTGAGGAAGGAGACAAAATACCACAAAAAAACTAGAATCTTACTGGCTAGGACATTTCCATCCAATCTTACAGGATAAAATTTTCAGCACCAGTACGGTCAATTTTTCAAAATCTACCAGTAGAGTTAACTCTTCTAGTTTGCTTATTCTTCTGTGCACACCAGTATGGCAAAGATAAAACCAAAAGATCTTTTTTAGAGAGTAGCAGACACACAAAAAAAGCAGAAAAATAATTGTATCTGTAAAGAAGTTGAGTCTGCCACATCATATACCATTTAACAGTAAATAAGCACAAATTCTTCACATGTAAATCTAAGCATTACGCAAAGTACAATAGAATCAAAGATAGCTAAAAGTAGGGCCACACATAATATAATGGGACAAACCTACTGTGGTTGTACTAATACATATATTTGGAGAAGAGGTAATACATCAAGCTTTAAGATAGCTTAGGGCTGGGGAAATAGCTAGTACAATAAACGCTTACGTGGCAAGTGCAAGATCCTGAGTTCAATCCCCTGTCCCGCCAAAAAAAAAAGGTAGTTTGGTCCAGGGACTATTATATAACCCATATGCTTACAACCAGAGTATAAGATAATTATGTTCCCAAGAGCAATATTTATATTCATCTGAAAATTTTTCTTTTTCTTTTGGCCTTAAACTCATTATGTAGCCCAAGTTAGGCTCAAACTCACAGTAATTCTCCTGCCCCAGCCTCCCAAGGGCTAGGATCACAGGCATGCACCACCAAATCTGGCTGAAATTTCTTTCTTACCAGTACTTTATCAATAAAGCAAACAGTACACAGATTTGTCTTCTAGTATAAGTTACCTTTGTTATAAACTGGCATTCTGGTAGCTCTAAGATACAGGAAATGAAAAGAGATAATCAGGAAATTTTAATAATACGCCTTATAAGATAAGCAAGATTTTAGGTCAGGGATGCAGCTCAGTAGTACAGGACCTGCCTGCCAACAACAAGGAGTTCAATTCTTGATACATGCATGCGCGCATGTGCACACACACACAATAAGCTGCAAGACTTTGCCAGAAATAAAGGGATTCTAGACTATTCTAAGTAGCCTAGATTCCTTCATTTGCTAAACAAAGATGTTTGGGAAATGCTATCACAGACATTAAACTTATGTTGACAGACTGAATGCTCTTTGATTGAAAATTAAATTTCTCTGATTACTCCTTCACCTTCATGTAATATGTAAGTTGAAAAAAGTATAAATGCAACCTGCTAAAAAATTTAATTATCTTTCTTGAACTCATTTTCATCTCCTGCACTTATTTTTTAAGACAAGTTATTTATTTATTTGGTCGGCTCAGCCTGTCCTAAAGGTAGAGCCAGCAAGACATGTGGTGCCAGGGATCAAACCACAGTCCCCTGCACCTGCCTAAGCTTGCCTAAGCAGGTGCTTTAGACCACTGAGCTATCTTGCCAGCCCCATTTCTTATTTTTTTAATTAAAAGAAATATTTTACTTTAAAAGAGCATTGGATTATTCTAATAGTTTGGCCTTCCTCTTCTGGCTCATGATATTATCTGAGAAGACATTGAAACAGAACCATAGTGAGATTTTACCATTAGCATATTCTAGCTATACATCAATTAAACTTTATTCCCTTGTTAAGTATAAAAACAGGTCATGTGGCAAGGCTTAAATTTCTTAAATGTTAAATACAAGAATGAATTCTTGGTGTTTTTACAGTTAAAGTAACCATCTGTATATTCCCTGATGTGCCCCTTCTGCTTAATATAGGAATATTTATTCAATAATTTAGTGTTGGAAAAAAAAAAAAAATCAAAGGAAGGAACAACACAGCAAAGTACTATATGTACACTTTTTTTTTTTTTGAGACAGGGTCTCGCTCTGCAGTTCAGGCTAGCCTTGAGCTCACTTTTTGTAGCCCAATCTGGTCTCAAATTTGCACTGATCCTCCTGCCTCAACCTCCCAAGTGCTGGGACTACAGGTGTGTACCACCATGGCCCGGCACTATATATACATTTTAAAAACAAAAGCACCCAACCATTATTGCCTCAGCCACCAAACAATAGGTGGCAAATAGTTCTCCCTCAAAGAGAAGTGTATAATCTAATCATGACACATTTGTTATATAAATGGAGTTTCTTTTTTTTTTTTTTTTGTCTTTTTGAGACAGGGTCTCGCTATGCAGTTGAGGCTGGCCTTGAGCTTACTTTTGTAGCCCAGACTGGTCTCGAACTCGCACCAATCCTCCTGCCTCAGCCTCCCGAGTGCTGGGATTACAGGCGTGAGCCACCACGCCCGGCCTAAATGGAGTTTCTAATCAGTGTTCCCATAAAAACTGCCTTCAACAACAGTTTCAGCTAAAGTGGCTTACAGACCCATTCCTTGGTACCAATATTATAAAGGAATTCGATTAGTTCAAGTTCTCTAATAAAAACTATGATTATTTTTAAACCACCAAGTAACAAAATTCTCAAAATCACAACACACTAATTCTGTAGAACAATAAAATCAGAATCAGTCATTTTCAATTAAATGATTGCAGTGTTATAAAAGAACAAATTTCCTTTTTGACACGCCACTGAAACAGAAACAGAAGGTTGTGTCACTCATTTTGAGTTTCCTACTCACTTTCTTCTTTCTTCCCTCCATCTTGCAATCTCCTCTGGAGTATCCAGCTTGATCTTCTTCATACCAGGAGCATGCATCTATGGGCAGAGAAGACTACTGAACATCAGGAAGCATACTGTATACTTCTGACTAAGCAGGATATTGTTTTGAACATTAAATTTACAAGCAAAAACAAATCAAAAGCCAGGCACGGTGGCGCGCACCTATAATCCCAGCACTTGGGAAGCTGAGGCAGGAGGATCAGTATAAGTTCTAGACCAGCCTGGGCTACTGCAGTGGTTGATACAATGTGTCAACTTGGCTAAATGACTCAGTGGCCCGGTTCCCTATTGATGAGAGCCCCACTCTGGGGTACAATTGGTTCCTCCCTGGAGTGTAACCAGGGCCTGCCTAGGATATGATTAGCTCCTCCCTAGAGCAGGATCAAGGGCTCATCCTAGGGTATGATTGGTTCCATCCTAGGGCACAATGGGCCCACGTCAGAATGACTGAGCACAAAGAGACTTTTTAAAGAGCTGATGAAGGAGTCAAGATTTCATCAGAGAAGCTTCAATCTTCACATTCAGCCTGGACTTCATCATCTGGCTTGCAGAGCAAACTCTTCAGCCTCCAGCTTGGATCTTTCACCATCCAGCGCAGACTCTTCAGCTCCCAGCTTGGATCTTTCACCATCCATCACAGACTATTCAGCGTCCATTACAGACATTTCAGTCTTCCAGCGCAGACCCATTAGCTGATGGACAGAGACTTACATGGAGTGCTACAGTGAAGTTCAGACCTCAGGACTGAATTCTTCAGTCCAGAGCATGCAGACACTCTCTGCACGCGTCCTCACCCAACTCTGGCTGACTACTGTAAGCCAATCTTATAATTTTTTATAGATTGTATGTTGTGTGTTAATATCCATTCCTTGTATCTGTTCTGTTCCTCAGAGTAAAACCCTGACCAATACAGCTACGAAAGTGAGCTTAAGGCCAACCTGAACTGCATAGCAAGACCCTGTCTCAAAAAGACAAACAAACAAACAAACAAACAAAAAAACTATGGCAAATGAGCCAATTTTTATACATCCTTTAACTTTTATTTTAAAGGAGAAAGAACAACTTTATGCAGTTTTATTAATGGAATAACATGTATATTTTCTTTTCTTTTTAATGAATTTAGTACAGGGTCTACAGGGTCTCACTACATAGATCAGACTCGTAATGCTCCTTCCTGTTTTTCAGCCTCCTAAGTGCTGGGTTAAAGGCATGCACCACCATGCCCAGTCTCAAATGCTACCTCAGCATGGCTCAGAGGAGGGCCGGCATAGTAGGCTGGGGATTGAGCCCCCAGCCCATGTCTGCCTAAGCAGACACTTTAATCCACTTTGCAATCTGACCAGCCCTATTTTCTCTATTGACATTAAACACCCAAATCAATAGCTTACCAACCAAAATTGAGAGTGAAAGCTAAAAAAATGCACAGATAAGACAATTTTATATATTGTGACACAATAAAATCAGCATAGAATTTAGAGTTAAGAAACTCAAAGGCAAGAATCAATTCTGAGGCCCCTTCACCAATATTTACTTTCTTTGCACAGATATTTTTGAGTCTGTAATTGCGTAAAAATTTTAAAATTCTCCTGTAAAGTAGAAAATACAGCAAGGAACAGTGGACTGTGACCTGGTACCCTAGAAGGCCAAGGCAGGATTCAAAGTTCAAATCCAGTGTAGGCAATTTAATTTAGTAATTTGGTAAGACCTCATCTCAAAATAAGAAAGCGTAAAAGGTAGAGGATATAGCTCAGTGTGAAGGCCTTGGGTCCAATCCCCAGCATCACAGGGGACAAAAAAGGACAAAGCATTCAAAAAATGTCACTTATATTTAGATGATTAAATGAGATATGATAGCAGATTAATAACAGCATATATCAATAAAAGGCTCTGGTTTAAAAAACATGAAAACGGGGCTGGGGAGATAGCTCTGCGGCACAAGTGCCTGACTGGCATGAGCAAGGTTGTGAGTTTGAAACCCAGTCTCGCAAAATAAATAAATAAAAATAAATAAATAAAAAACATGAAAAAACTTACATTTCTCCAGTGGAACTGGACAATCTTCTCATGTGCAGTAAAAGAACAATCTACTTCAGGACACTGTAAGGAGTTTTTTTTTAAAAACACTTTAATGTTCTGCATATTAAAATTTTCCTATTATACACACATGTACCTTCTGTTCATATTCATATTCATAATTATCCCATCTGTGCAGTGTTGTCCCTTCATTCTTATGTCAATTGCAAAAAAGAAATTACTACAAACTGGAGCTGCATTTAAAAAGGAATTATAAAAATAAATAAATAAATAAATAGGAATTACATTCACTAAGTACAAAGCACTGTAATACACCTTGTTTAATATTGAATTTATTAAATGAAAAGAGCACTTTTCCAAAACAAGAACTTTTAAAATTATAAACATTCTGGGGTCTGGGGAGATAGCTCTGCGGCACAAGTGCCTGCCTGGCAAGTGCAAGGTCATGAGTTTGAACCCCAGTCCCACCGAAAAAAAAAAAAAAGGTAAACATTCTGGCCAATCTTAAGCTTTTTTTTTAATCACTTAAAATGTAGACCATCTTATAGGGTGGTGAGCCACAGCAAATATTACTGTAGTTAAACGGTCTTGGCCTTTAAAGTAAAGAACTCAAAGGTACACAAGACAACAGGAGAAGCTCAGGCCTCACAGATTGAGGAGCAGCCAGACCTCCTCTTTGCTGCCATCTATCCTGTTCCTAAATCAGTGGTCACCCCCACTTCCAAACTGCAAGTCCCTGGGTCACTATCCCCAGCTCCCAAATCATTAAACATTTCTGTGAAAACTAACACACAAAAAAAATAAAGCTTTCTACCAAAAATACAAATTAAAGCCCATTTTCCTATACAAAATGTCAAGACAACTAACTAAGAACACTTACTTTTGTATGTTCAGACATGTGTTGATCATACTTTTCTTGATTTTTAAAACCACGATCACAGGTATCACAAAAAAAGTGAAAAATAGGTTCCTTTCTTTTCTGCAAACAAAAAGAGGCATTTAGACTTTGGTAGAAAGAAAGTAAGAAAGTAAGAAAGAAAGAAGAAAACCTCTGTAATAAAAATATAACTATCCTTCTAATTAAGCACACTTTGATTTTTCACATAACCTTCATGTAAGCCATGATTAAAATATACGTTTAATATTACAATAAAAATATGACTATTAATTGCTTCCAAAGTATGCCCCTTCACTTCAAACACGAAATATCTCATCATTCTTGTAACTTTCTGAAAAAGTTCCAGAGGCTCATTTCATAGCTTTAACAAATATGGTAAAAATGATGACAAATACTGCTGCTGCACGCCATCAACAGGAAGGCAGCCTCAGACATCATCACAGTGTCCTCATGGACATCACTCACTGGACGTGGCACTAAGAGACCTCTGGCCCTTCCCCAAATTCAAAATGATCAGAGATGGCAAATGGATTGGTTTAGGATATTAAGGTAGCAATGACAGTGCAACTAAGGATCTTTATACAAGATCTTTTCTAGAACTGCTTCAGAAAGTAGCAAGAATGGTAGGTTAAGTGCATTCAAAGGAGGTAGATCATTTTTAGGCTGATTAATGGCAATGTGTCTTTACTGTATCAAAGTTTTTAAATCTACATTTTCACTTATTTTTAGATTAATCTTCATATGTGCATATGCCTCTAAATATATTTCTGAATAGACTTTTTGCTTTTTTTAATATTTGACCAAAGTACTAACAAAAGCCAAGCACAATGAAAATCCTTTAAATCTAAGTATAGTGAATATGAACTACAAGTAAAGTTGATAATCTAATAACAATTTAGTACAATACAGCAAAGGGATCTAAAAATCAATATTCAAGGTAAGAATGTTTTCTCTTTAAGGAAAATTACTTCATAAAGTTTTAAATTTACAGAAAAGGAGAAAAAGAACCATTCAGGTAAAAATTAGTTGTTTGTGGTTCATAGTGTATGATTCATAAAACATTATTATTTAGTGGTCTAGAAATTTTGGAAATAATCTCCAATTCTTTAATACTGGGGTTATTATACTTGTGAAATGACTTATTAATATGAACTACACAGTTTTCATGCCAATTTTCATAATTTCATGCTACAAATTATTCTACATAATTTCATACACTAATCAACTTATTCTATATTGGAACATCTGTATATGTTAAATTTGAAGTATGGTGTTAGTTATTAACAATAAAGCAAACCTACTTTAATACAAAGGTACAAAGAATTCTTCACTAAAAGAAATCTTCATAAAAATAATTACTAGTGAAAAAATTAAAGCTTTTACAATGAATTAAGATAAAAAACAAACATATAGTAATAAAAGCCTGAATTTCACATATTAATTGAAACATTATTCAAACATGCAAAAAGGACTTTTAAATTAGAACCATTACATCTGTTTTCTTGTACAATTCTGAGTTTACTTCTCAAAGTGATTTTAAAATTTTTATAGCTAAGAAGCTTGAAAATTCTATTAAAGCAAAGCTCTACTGTATCAGTAACAACATTAGACACAGAGATAGTTACAATAGAAGTAACAGTTACAACACAGTAACACAGGGACCAAAGTGTCACATGTAAGAATGTCTCAGAAATACCTTCTTTTTCTGCTTTCTGCCGGGAAGGAAGTTGAAGCCGGTGAAGTTTGGATCATATTTTTGTGGAAAATAAGAATGTTTACCTGACCAAAAAAAAAAAAAAAAAAAAGAAAGTATTAATTTTTACAAATACATAACTATGTAACTATCATACCATATCACAGACATGTGCATAAAAATACTGGTAAGCCAGTATTTTTCTGGGAAGAACAGTTAAAAACATATTAGAAAAAAATAGATAAATAAAAGATCAATGCAGGGGCAAAGGCGGGGGACACATTAGCAACTGGGGAGACAGCTCAGTGGTCCAAGAGCCTGACTGGCAAGCTCAAGGACCTGGGTTTGACTCCTGGTACTGCATGCTATCCTGGCCACCTAAACCAGGTGTGGTAGCACATGCCTATAATCCTAGCATTGGGGAGGCTGAGACAGGAGGATCACTATGAGTCCAAGCTGCATAGCAAGACCTTGTGCCAAATTTAATAAAAAATTTTCTTTCAGAAACATTAGCAAAAATTACTAGTTTTAAGTATTTTTCAAATAAACACTGATGAGATCACATATCCACAAATACTTTTGGTGTTGAAATACAATGGACAATCTATTCAAATAAAATTCCTTCATTATTTAAAACATTAAAATCTAACTAGCAAAATCTTTATTCTTGATCTTTCATGCCAGGAAAATAGAACCTTGTGAGATATATCTCTTAAATCCCATCACATTTTTCAGTCTCATTGCCATCATCCAACTCAGAAACTCTAATCTTTCATAGATTACAGTGCCACCCATTCCCCACATTGTCTTCCCCTCCCTTAACCCTGTCTTCTAGTAACTTGGCATAACTGTATCACAAAACTAACTTTTAATCCTCTCACAAAGTGGCTCAAAAACTGCAAATGAGAAGCGGAAAGATAGCTCAGCAGACTAAGTGCCTACTTTGGCAAGCTCAAGGAAGAATGGATTCCTGATTAAACATGTGCACCAGACCTGCCCCTGGGTACCCTGAGCCAGGGAATAAGTAGGGGTGTGATGGGGGTGATGGCAGCATGCCTGTCATCCCAGTGCTGGGGAGGCTGAGAAAAAGGAGGATCACTTCGAGTCCAAGCTGTGTAGTGAGACCCTGTACCAAATACATAAATGAAAACAAATAAACAAAAAATCCTGCAAATGGTTTCCTAAAATCTTCTAATGACATTCCAGTTTACTTTGTCTTCCCATAGCTTTCACATATTCTGCTTCCATCACATGAGAACACTGCAATCTCCAAACCTGACTTTTAGGGACATTTCTTTGCCTGTACCTAAAAAGTATTGCTCTCAAAAGTCTACAAACCATTCAAGACATCTTTTGTAAGTTTTTTTCCCACTTTTTTTTTTTGCACAACATAATTATCTTTTACATGTTTTATCACACTGTACTATGATTTATTATTATAAACCTATCTCATTTGAGTCTGTTAAACTCACATTTCTGGCATCTGGCACACAGTAAACACTGAATTTAATATAAACAGAATCATAAACAGTTAGGTAACGGTTTTAAGTGGTAAATCCTGTGACTTATTTCTTGCTAAAGTACAGACTCATGTCGGGCGTGGTGGCACACACCTGTAATACCAGCACTCGGGAGGCTGAGGCAGGAGGATTGGTGCGAGTTCAAGACCAGCCTGGGCTACAAAAGTGAGCTCAAGGCCAGCCTGAACTGCATAGTGAGACCCTGTCTCAAAAAGACAAAAAAAAAAAAAAAAAAAGTACAGACTCATACCAAAGTCTTTTCACTGTCTCTACTTGTTGTAAATATACTTCACATTCAACTCCTGATCTTCCAAATCTGCTTCACCCACATCTCCTTCCTATGTCAGTTAACTGCAACTCCATCCTTAAAGTTATTTGGCAAAAACCTCAAGTTATCCTTTTCTTTTCTTTAATCTCTTACCTCACATTCCATCAGAAAATCACTTTACCCTACCTTTAAGCTACATCTAGAATTTCAAGACTTCTCATCACCCCCAGATTTCCACCTAGTCCAAGCTGTCAACAGAACAACTGCAATAGCTTCCTAACTGGCCTCACTTTCAGTCAGTTCCCATGAGCTGTCCATATAATCCAACTGAAACATAAATTGTCTCACCACATGCTCCTGCACAACCCGTCTCACAGGAACAATAGTCAGACTCATGATCTAAAACAGCGGTTCTCAACCTGTGGGTCGTGACACCGGCTGGGGGGTCGAACGACCAAAACACAGGGGTTGCCTAAAGCCATCGGAAAATACATAATGCATATCAGGTATTTACATTCCGAATCATAACTGTAGCAAAATTACAGTTTTGAAGTAGCCACCAAAATTATTTTTTGGTTTGGGGGCACCGCAACACGAGGAACTGTATTGCAGGGTCACAGCATTAGAAAGGTTGTGAACCACTGATTGAAAAGAACGTAGCAAAGCTACCCTCGTCCCCAGTCATCCACAACTGTAACCATGAATCCATTTTTTCTGGCCAATTCTGATGTGTACTGCAGCTCCCGCCTCAAAGCCTTTGAATTTGCACTTCCTTCAATTCCGATCACTACTCATCCAGACGTTAGTATACGAATATGATCCTCCACTCTGAAACTATGCTTGATCTTTCCTTGACAGACAGTGCCATTTAAAACTGCAGCTATACCGGCACGGTGGCATATGCCTGTAATTTCTGCCTTCAGGAGCCCGAGGTAGGAAGACTGCCGTAAATTCAAGGCAAGACACTGCCTAAAAGGAAAAAAAAAAAAAAAAAAAGTCTGCAGTTTTTCTTTATCTCTCCACAGAACTGATTGCCTTCTAATACATAACTTTCCATATTGTTTTTCTTCCTACACTAGAGAGATTATAAGCTACATAAATACTAGGATTTCTGTTATTCACTTACATTCTCAGCCCCTGGCATACAGCTAAACTTTAACAAACAACAACTGTATTTAATGAACAGACAGGGGAAATAATCCAGTAGGCTGTATCTTGACATTAGCAGATTTCAAGGGCGCAGGGCAGATTGAAGACAGGATAGGGAGAAATGGGAAGAGGGGATAAACTGGAAGGTACAGAGGTGATACCGCGAGGAAGACCCGCCTACCTGGTGGATTGTGGGAATTCTGATATTGAAGGTAACTATCTGGCGGCTGTCCCCAGTACCATGATGTCAGAGCCTGGAAATTATAAGGATAGCTGCTAAGTTGAGGCTGAGAATCAAGGGAGGGCTGGACGTCGACAGGGGGCTGCGCCCCAGGAAGAATCTGTGCATCGAAGGGAGGCGGCGCCCCGGACAGAGACTGCATCTCCGTGGCAGGCTGCACGACGGTGAAAGGCTCTGGCCCGGCCGCTAGAGACGACGGAGGTGGCGGCGGGGGGGGCATCGCCCAGAGTGTCCAATTGTCGGGGTGCGGAGTGCTGTTAGGTAGGGACCCCAGATCCGGGGCTGGAAACCACCCAGCAGGAGTCCCGAAATCACCAGCTTGTTCTGCCATGCCTCTCTCCTGGAAGAGTACACAACGTGCGATTATGCAACAGAGTTTAAACGTCACTTCCGTTACTGAAGCTCGCACAGCTCGGCCAACCACAAGCGGATGCGTCATCGATCAGCGCCGATAAAACTTCCGGCATTCGCTGTGCCTCGCTCTCGGGCCTTTTAGGATAGTTGTGTGTCCTATTGTTGTTTAGACTTGTATGCGTGACCATTGTCTGCCACCGCAGATGGCGAGGGATCTGATCGGGCCAGCGCTCCCGCCCGGCTTCAAGAACCGCGGGACAGCAGAGGAAGACGAGCGGGACCCGAGCCCCGGTAAAAGAAGGCGTGTCCCCGTGCACCAGGCCCCCCGCCCTCAATACAGCCCTTCCCTTAAAGAAAACTGGGGAAGCCGGGTGTGGTTCACGCCTGTAATCCCAGCACTCGGGAGACTGAGGCAGGAGGATCGGTGCAAGTTCGAGACCAGCCTGGGCTACAAAAGTGAGCTCAAGGCCAGCCTCAACTGCATAGTGAGACCGTCTCAAAAAGACAAAAAAAAAAAAAAAGAAAGAAAGAAAACTGGGGACTAGGAGGATGGAGGAGTGGAGAGTGTGTGGAGCCAGACCCTAGGCTCCTAAGTCTCGCACTAGAGGGGAGGCCCCTCAGAAACCTAGTTTTGGCCTGATAATCATTATAAACGTGGTAGATTCACATTTGGTGCTTAATATGAGACAGACTTGGTGATAATTGGACAGCACACGTTCAGGCTAATTTTCTCAGCATTTGTGCAAGGAAAAGGTTACTTTTCCAGTGTTATATATCGGGTCACCAAGGCCCACACAGGTGTTCAGATGACCAAGCTAGTTCTTAGTGGGGCCCAAATGAGATCGAACTCGCGCTCTCGGCTTCTGGCCGGTACTGCTTTGTGACTTACAAGGCCTTGCAGGTGACCCCGTTCCCTCTAATCGCCTACCCGCTTTCCTCGAGTCTCATTCTCTCCTTGCATCTGGCGCACACAGGTCCTAGTTTCTGCGCTCTCCTCATCGCTGGGCTTCTGGCTTCTGGTTGCATTTCTTGATGCATCTAACAAAATCCTGTCAATCCTTCAAGGCCCAAGGGACCCCTCTAAGCTCTGAAGTACTTGTTATGCCTTTCTCTTTACCCTCGGGATTTCCCATTTTTAAATTACATTGTATATTTGATATGTTGTATTTGAACATACCAATCTCACTATTTCACTATGGACTTGTGTGGTCTTCTGCCTTAACACATACTAGGTACTGCCTATATACCAAACTAATGCGTGTCAGACTCCTTCATACGTATTTATCTTCTTTCTTGTGCTAATGTGTAGCCTGGAACTGACGCTCTAGTTGGAACAGTTACACTGAAAGAATATCCCTATTATTCCTAAGTCAAATTTTTCTTCTTTTACTGACCCAAAACCGTTTCACCAGAATGGTTTTCACTAGAAAGGTCCTCTCACATCTCATTTCTGTTATAGCCACTATAAAGTATTAGCTTTATTTGAGCAAAGTAGTTTCCATCAAACAAAAAGAAAAATATGAGTTCCCTTGGATGAATGGTCTAACGGTGTATTCATTTTACTATTGGCGGATCTTTCAGTACATTTTTTGGCTATTATGAAGAGGGCTGCTGTACATTGTTAAGACATGTTTTACTTACTTGCACCTAAGTACTATCAATTTAAGTTCTCAGCATGTGTAAGAATTCTACTTGTTCTGCATTCTCCTTAGTACTTGTTTTGTCTTCTTAATATATTTTATATTGGTAACCCATGGCAGTTTTAATTTGCAATTCTCTGGGGGTGGAGGGGGATGAAACTGACCACTTTTGCATGTTTTGTAAATTTTTGAAAGTTTCACATTAGAGTCTTTTGCCCATGTTTTTCTTTGTCCTATTGACTTGTTATTTATATAGTATAAAGATATATTTTTAGATATATTTTTAAATATCTTGTCTAAGTCTGTGATTGGCTTTTCACTTTCATTAGTAGGTTTTCATGAACAAGAGGTTTTAATTTTGATATTTTGTCACTTTTTCTTTTTGCACTAGGAATTTTTAATTCTGTGGAAGAAATATTTGTCTTTAAGATTGTAAACCTGTTCCACTTCTAAAAGTATAATTTCAGCTTTCATATTTAGCTTTGTAGTCTTTGTGGCTCTTTTGTATGTTGCAGTACTGGAAACTAAACTCTGCTACTAAATTTAGGATTTCACTAAATTACCTGGTTGCACCCAAAATTTGTATTTCTCAGCTCCCAAATAGCTGGAAAAACAAATATGCACCGCCATATCCAGCCTTACTTTTATAGTCCATCCAGAACTGATGTTTGTTATATGGTGTGAGGTAGAGTGAAGACTGTTTTCCCCATCCAGTTGACTTGGTTCCATTAACTGAACAGAGTATTCTTTCTCTACTGTATTATATTGTTACTGTGCTTATAAATCTGACATCTAAGCCAAGTGTGTTGGCGCTCACCTGTAATCCCAGCACTTGGGAGGCTGAGGCAGGAGGATTGGTGTGAGTTGAATGCCAGCCTGGGCTACAAAAGTGAGCTCAAGGCCAGCCTGAACTACATAGCAAAACCCTGTTTCAAAAAGACCTAAATAAATAAATAAATAACCTGACATCTATATATAACATATACACAAAAGCCTACCATATTAACCTTTTTTTAATGTGGTGGGTACTGGATTTTATTATATTATTGTTATTATTATTATTATTATTATTATTATTATTTAGGTAAGGGTCTACAAGGTGTTCAGGGTCTCACTACTAGATCAGACTCATAGTGATCTGCCTGTGTTCAGCCTTCTAAGAGCTAGGATTACAGGTGTGCACCATTATGCCCAGTCACAATTGTTTCCAGGGCTGGCCAAATAGCTCAGCAGATTAAAGCTCCTGCAAGCAGGTACAGGGGCCCAAGATTCATCCCTGGGGCACACTGAGTGGCAGTTGAGACTGGGCGTGGTGGCTCTTGCCTATAGTCCCAGCTCTTGGGAGGCTGTAAACAGCCAGATCACTATGAGTCAGATCTAGTAGTGAGACCCTAAACACCCTATAGACCTTCCCCTGCCCCTCCCATAAAAGAAAGTTAATTGCTATCTCAGTGCACCCCAGGAGCAGGGCCAGCAAGGTAGGCCTAGGGATTGAACCCTGATCCCTGAGCCTGTTTGCAGGTGCTTTAGTCGGCTGAGCTATTTTGCCAGCCTAGCACTAAAAATTAAAACCAGGGCCTTTACACTGAGCTATATTCCCAACCATCTTCTACTTTTTGTTTTGAGTCAGTGTCTTTGTAAGTTGCCTAGGCTGGGGATACACCTGCTCAGCCTAGGTATGCACCACTGTTACAAATTGCATCACCCATTCTTTTTTTTTTTTTTTTTTTATTTTTTTTTTTTTTTTTTTTTTTTTTTTTTTTTTTTTAATTTTATTTATTTATTTATTTATTTTTCTTGTTTCAGAACCTTTATTTGTTTATTCACTCATGTTTATGGCCAGCTCAGCCCGCCCCGAGGGCAGGACTGGCGCAGCATGTGGTGCCGGGGATCGAACCATGGTCCCTGAAGCCGCCCAAGCTTTCTCAAGCAGGCGCTTTAGACCACTGAGCCATCCCGCTGGACCTGTATTACCCATTCTTAAGAGTATAATTCAGTAGCTTTAGGCACAGTTTCATTTTTGTGCAATTACCACTACTGTTTCCAAAGTTAATCATACGAAACAGAAAGCTGTATCCATTAACCAAAAGCTCTCTAATCTGCCTTCCCATCAACCCCTGACAGTCATCATTCTACTTTCTTTTCTTATGGCATTTAACTACACTAAGTATCACACATAAATGAAAATATGTGTGGTCTTTGTGACTGCTTTATTTCCCTGGGAATAATGACCTCAAGGTACATGTGTCTAGCTTGTATCAGAATGTCCTTTCAGTTGTGGTTTTCCAACCTGGTCTAGTAACTTTCCTGTGTTCTTTCCACTTGGCTACCTAAGAGAGAATGGTGGACAAGAATAACCAGTTCAGTGGAAAAGAGAAGCCCATTCATCTCTGAAACAATGAGCATCATTCCAATATATACTGTAGAAATTGAGTGCTTGGAAATATCTCCTGAGATCATGCCATATTAAAACAATGGGCTGCATGCTTTTTTTAAGACCAGTCTGTACACTCCAACACTCAGTGCAGCCTCCCCCACCTCCAGTCTTTGTACTGAACTATGTATTTTAGACTTTGTCGATCACAAAACAGGACCTGCATGTGTATAGAAAAGAACAATGTCTACAACTTTTAATAAAAAGTCAAACTATAATAGAGTGATTTTTAGAGTTTAAGGCAAGGCTGACCAAACACAAGAAGAGAGTCGGGAAGAGCAAGCCTCTTTTCTTCCTTTGTGTTGTATACAGGCTACCCACCTTAGGGCAAGTGTAGCATTTAAACCCTTAATCATGTCTTCATGCCTTTCTTTAGGCCAAATAAGTCATAGAAAAAGGCACAGGAGTATTGAAAAATATGCATTTTGCTATGACTGGTACACATCCATTTCCAAAAGTGGGAAGGTAGATTTTTAGCATCACTTCTGAGGATCAACGTGGATAGTTGTGACTCTTTGATGTTGTGCAGTGCCACCAAGCAGTAATTTATGATTTTCCTGAAACACAGAAGATACTCCCTCCCTCCCCAGTTTCCACAGAGTATCCCCAATAGCAAGTAAAGCTCAGAATGATTCTAATTTTGTTTCTTCCTAAAGATGAGCTTGAAAGAAAAACTGAGAAATATAATGATGCTAATAAATACATTTTTGAAAGGAGTGTTTGTTAAACGTCACAGTGAAAGCCTGGCATGGTGGCTCATGCCTGTAATCCCAGCACTTGGGAGGCTAAGACAGGAGGATTGATGTGAGTTCAAGACCATCCTGGGCTACCAAAGTGAGCTCAAGGCCAGCCTGAACTGCACATCGAGACCTTGTCTCAAACAAACAAACAAACAAAAGTCACAGTGAATCGGTTTGATTTGATATAATATGGGATAACAAATTTATAGGTTAACTCTATGGCACAAGCATAATTACTGTTTACCATGTTCTATTTTTTTTTAAAAAATGCTGTTTTGACAGTGTACCAATCAATATAAAAATTTCATGTCAGAAAAAAATGATGGTTTTAAGTTTAGTTACTGAGGTTTTGTGGATTTTTTTTAAATAAATCTCTTAGTTTATTTTTTTTTTTGAAGAATTTTTTATTTTATTTATTTTTTTCTTGTTTCAGAACCTTTATTTGTTTATTCACTCATTTTTATGGCCGGCTCAGCCCACCCCGAGGGCAAGGCTGGCGCAGCATGTGGTGCCGGGGAATTGAACCGTGGTCCCTGAAGCCGCCCAAGCTATCCCAAGCAGGCGCTTTAGACCACTGAGCCATCCCGCCGGGCCCCTGGATTTTTTTTTTTGAAAGATAGTGTAAGATATGTTTTCTGCCTTCCTAGAGTTAGAAACACAAAAGCAATGTGTATAGCATAGTCGTGAGTAGAATTAAAATCCATAAGTTCTGTGAATTTCAGAAAAAAAGTGAAAAATATGTGCCAGGAGCACTCAGTGAAATAGTTGTGGCTCATTATTACATACAACACATCTTCTTTAGTTGCAGGACCTGCTCTGCCTCCCAACTATAAAAGCAGTAGTTCAGATTCATCAGAAAGTGATGAAGAGAATAGTTCTCCATATGAAGAAGGAAATCAAGAATCTGAAGTAGATGACACTGGTCCACCTACAAGGTAAGTCACTTTATGTAATAAACCAACTTCCAACCTAGTGTGAGTTGGCTGACACAGATGACTAGAAGAGAATGTCATATTTAGATTTATATATCACAGTAAGAAATCATTTAATATGATCTTTCACTATGAACTATACTTTTTAACAAAGAAGTATATTCTAGTCATGTATAGCTATGGAGGTATATTTCAGTAAAATTCTTAAAGGACCTTTCCTTAAGGTTTTATTGAAGTAAATATTCTAAAGTTTAGTATTCCTTTTTATAGTTATATATATAGGAGATGTTTTATTTAAATAAATGAATGATTTCACTTTTATCTAACTTTAGTCATGATGAATCCATGTAAATAAGAAATTGAGCTGGGCATGATGGCACACACCTATAATCCCAGCAATTAGGATGCTAAAGCACAGGGCAGGCTGAGCCAGCAAGTAAGCAAGCAAGCAAGTTAGTTAGTTAGTTAGTTTACTGCTTAGGCAACCTCAGGGACCATGGTTTGATCCCCAGCACCACCTGCTGTACCAGCCCCACCCCCAGGACATGCTGAGCCAGCCATAATATTAAAAAAAAAAAAAAAGGAAAGTGCTGATGCTAATGCAGAAGGAGTGCCGTGAGCTCAGCATCAACCTGGGCCACGTAATGAGTTTAAGGCAAGGCTGACCTAGGTAGTGAGATCCTATCTAAAAGAAGAACTTGAGTCTGTGTGTGTGTGTGTGTGTAGTATTTGAAGGCTTTATATATTATTGAGTAACAAGTTATTTTATATACTTTAAAGAATATGAGACAGGGTTGGAGAGATAGCTCAACAGTCTTTAAGTGCCTGCCTGGCAAGTGCAAGAACCCAGGTTCTATCCCCAGTACCATATGCCATACCAACCTACCCCAAAGACCCCAAACTGCTGAGTTGGCCACTGAAAACGGGCATGGTGGCACACCCCTGTAATCCCAGCACTGGAGAGGCTGAGAGAAGGACCCCTAGGTCTGCCTAAGGAGGCTCTTTAATCTGCTGAACTATCTGGCTGGCCCTTGCACTTCTCATTGAGAAACATCTGAGAAGACATTTCAAAAATACATTCAGTGGAATCTTTATTACTAGAAAGGCATGCAATTGCTACTTTATTACCAGAGAAAGCAGTATATAGCTTCTTTGAAAAAATAATCTCTATTTTAAGTCAAAACTAAATTCCAGAAAAAGATTTAAAACTATGGTAGTGTATATTTATTTTCTTATTTAGGAAGGTTAATTTTTTTTTAGTATTTATATACATGGTTAAAGTTAATGCTTCCTTTAAGAGTTCTCTTTGTGCGGGGCATAGTAACACACGCAGTGCCAACACTTGGAGGCTGAGGCAGAAGAATCACCAGGAGTGAGGCCAGCCTGGGCTGCCAGGTGAGCTCAGGGGCAGCCTGAACAGTGAAACGCTGTCTCAAAGCAGCAACAACAAATTTCTTTGTTCAAAGTGTTCACATATATACATTTATTTTTATTGCTGTTTTCAGAAAACAGAAGAGAAATCAGGATGAAGATGAAGGTGATGATGGATTTTTTGGCCCTGCCCTTCCCCCTGGATTTAAAAAACAGGACGATTCTCCTCCAAGGTGATAACCTGTAATATTTCACACCAGTCTTTAAAATATTTCAACCGAGACAACCCACTTTCTGGGCTCCCTTCTGTCCCTGCAGAAGCTTTTTTCTCTCTCAGTACTTACTGTGTGTGTGTGTGTGTGTGTGTGTGTGTGTGTGTGTGTGCGTGTGTGTACATATGTATGTGTATGTATATATATATATATATATACACATATATATATATTCAATATATATTAATTAATTGAATTAGCTAATGTTTTTTAAATTTGTGTATTTCAAACACTTGAAATTATTTACAGGAAAATAGTTGTTCCTTATAATAAATATATTGACATGCTTATGGTATTTACAGATTATAAAAATCTTCGGACTGGCAGGATGGTTCAGCAGTCTAAAGTGCCTGCTTAGGAAAGCTTAAGCAACCACAAGGACCATGATTCAATCCCCAGCACCACATGCTGTGCCAGCCCCACTCCGAGGGCAGGCTGAGCTGGCCATAATACAAAAAAAAAAAAAATTAAAAAAATTAAAAAATCTTCTTCACTTCTTATGTGATGCTCAGAAAGTGCTGATAGGTGGAGTGGAATGGTCCTCTCTCTCTTCCTCTTGAGACTCTTAAAAAGTACTGTGATAATTAGTAAGCCTAGCACTTGAATCCTCAGGTTTGGACTTCTTTTTTTTTTTTTTTTTTTTTTTTTTTTTTTTGTGGGACCAGGGTTCGAACTCACGATCTCGCACTTGCCCAGCAGGCACTTGTGCCTCGGAGCTATCTCCCCAGCCCCTAGGTTTGAACTTCTAATTCAGCAGTTTTCTTAATTACTTGTAGAAAGAAAAAAAATGCACAAATATAATTTGACTAACCTCCCCGAATCTCAAATTTGTCATTTTTAAGGTAGAATTATGACGTATACCCTCCAAAGTTGTTGTGATGGTTGAGATTCCCTATTTGTATGCACACACTTGAGTATCTTATTGGTGTCTGCCACAGATCAATAAATATTGATACCTTTGTTCTGAGAACTATAAAAAATTTAAATACCAAGTATTATACACTAATACCAATTATACACTAAATTGTTTATAACTCATAACACTATATATCAATATGGAAAAACAAGTAGAAAGATGTGTATTTGCTTTGTTCATAGTTTATAATTATGTTTTGTAAGTCCTAATTTTCATGTAACTCAACTTCTTTTAGAGTATAAGTGTGTGTGCGCATGTGCACGCGCATGTGCGCGTATTTTGGGTGGTATGGCCCCTAACCTGAAAATTTTTTTTTTTATATTTTTTAAAAGTAGTTGCAAAAATACAAACAAGCCACAGAGACCCAAATGTGGCCCTGAAAGCCTAAAATTTACTATCTACCCCTGAATAGAAAGTTTGCTGACCTTTGGGATATAATATTTCTTTCAAAAAGACAAATTACAGTTGGAACATATCCAACCTGAAATCCAAAAAATGTTCCAAAATCCAAAACTTTTAAGGCCCAGCATATTACATAGTCTGAAGTTTCCATGTATACAAGTTTTGTTTAATGTACAAAATTATTTAAAATACTGTAAAATTACCTTCAGGTTATATGTTAAGTGGCACACAAATTTCATGTTTAGATTTAAGTACTATCTCTGGATATCTAATGTGCTATATGCAAATAATCTAAAGTATAAAATTCTAGGGCTGGCAAGATAGCTTAGCAGATTAAAGCACTTGCTTAGGCAGAACGCAACAGCCAGGATTCAATAGCCATACCAGCCCCAACCCTAGGGCGCACTGAGACAGCGATGATTGAGACTGGGAGTGGTGACATGTGCCTGTAATCCCAGTGCATGGGAGGCTGAAAACAGGAGTATCACTAGGAGTCTGATCTATGTAGTGAGACCTTGTAGACTCTCTACTAAATAACAAAACAACAAAATAAAGCATAAAATTCTAAACACTTCTGGTCCATAGCAGTTTCTTTCTTGAGAATTATACTTTGCTAATAATTAAATCTGGGTGTGATTTAAAATATATTTAAGAACATATTTTAAAATAAAAAATTCTTATACAACTGTAGCATTCCATGGTTATATTTACTATATTGAAGAATTTTTCATAGCACTAGTTTTTTTCCACAAATCTTCTGAGGCAAGAATTTTGAACAATAATTTCATTTGTATCTCTGCTTATAATTGTACTCAGAAATATCCTGTGCTGTGTTTCCTCATAGCATTATAGCTAACTGGGTCTTTCTAGCAATGCCACACTTCCCTCTTTCTTTCTTTCTTTCTTTCTTCTTTCTTTCGTACAGGGTCTTACTATGCAGCTCAAACTTATAGTGATCCTCCTGTCTCAGCCTCCCCAGCACTAGGGGAGGCATGCACCACCACACTGGATTTCAGTGGCCAGCACGGTGCCCAGGACCAGCACAGCATGTGGTACCAGAGATCAAACCCAAGTCCTTGCACTTGACAGGCAAATGCTTAGATGGCTGAGCTATCTCCCTAGACCTTCCCCTATCTTTCAAATGCAACATCTTTATGCTCAAAAAAGTTTTATGAAATAAGACACAATGGGGCTAGGAAGATAGCTTAGTCCAAGCGCCTGCCTGGCAAACACTAGGTCCCAGGTTTGGGACTGCATGCTGTGCCAGCCCCAGAAATAGTGAGACCTTGTATCGGTAACAAAAATAAATAAATTAAAATAAAAATGAAACAAGACAGGAAGTTGTTAAACATCAGGATCAAAACTCAGACTTTCTGTTAGTACTCTCCTCTGCCAGGAACTTTATCTGTGAGGTGTTGATTGAACACATTTTAAACTGGTAAATTGAGCTTAGGGCTTTAGTGCCATGTGGGTTGCTACTACTGGCCTAATGACAATCATGGCAACAATACTAGTACAGAGAAGCAAGGATGGAGGAACTGAAGTATCAAAAAGAGTAGAAAGTATGCTTTCTCTTATTTTTTCCCTATATAAAATCAGGCTCATAATTCAGGCATTTCTCTCCTTTGAGCTACTAACAGTTACTATCTCAGCATGGCAGTCCAGCAACTAGAAAAAAAAAAATTAACTTTGGCTGGGAATGTAGCTCAGCAGGGTACCACCTGCCCAAAAAGTACAAGGTCATAAATTCAGTTCCTGGTACTAAAAAAAAAAGAAATGAACTTTGGCAACAAGAATGTCACAGCTTAACCCCCAGCTCAGCCACCTACTGAGTGTGTTGACCTTTGAGATTAATTTTGTTAATAATGGAGCAACTTATACAGACAAGGTTGTTTTAAAGAAACAGAAATGTACACCAGTTGAAATGTGTTTAACTCATTTTCATCATACTATTGTTCTCAATGAATTAGCTGCATTCTTCTGCACTTCTGTATTGTCGCAGGCTACTGGATAAATTTGTGTATCACTGGGATAAAAACACAATCTATAAGGTACACACATTGTATGCATATACTGGCTATGTCCTTGGAAGATCTCAGTTTCTCCTTAAATAGTTCCAACTGTACTGGTACCTTGGATCATGATCTTAATTTATTCGATGATCCTTGGAAAAATGTCTGTGGTCATGTTTATCACCTGATGCAGAGTTCATCATGAACAGAAGCAAAATTTTCCCAAATGTTTCTGTTTGTGAACTGATTGATTAATGAACAGGTATTCATAAACAGAGGTATTACCATAATTACAATGCCCCTAACAGTGTTTTTCACTGGACAGTGAATATCAAAACAAAAAAAGTCAAGACACAAAATAGAAAAAGACAATCACAAGTTTAAATGCATCGAAAGGATTTTTTAAGTTATCATGTTTACTTAGTACATTCCTTTTAGATGTGTACCCTTGTCACAAAGATTAAGAATTAATGGTTTAGTATCTAATTGACTAACAAATAGCTTAAAATGTAAATATTATGCTTAAGACATCTAGCAGAAAATTAAGCAAATTAGTAAAAAAATAATGTGTTAAATTCTCATTTTCAATGTAACGTTACCAATTTTATGGTTGTTGTAAACTGTTATTCTGAAAGCTGCTTCTAAAAGCAAGTAAATGATAAAGGTATGTGTTGTTTCTCAGGCCTATAATAGGTCCTGCATTGCCCCCTGGTTTCATTAAATCTACACAGAAAAGTGACAGAAGCCAAGATGATCCAGGACAAGTATCATCGTACTTCAGCTCTCAGGTTTGGGAAGTGTTCCTGTAAAGAATAAGATGTAACAACTTTAGAATAAAGAATAAGATGAAGAACTTTGTGATAGCTGTAATCACTTGACTGAATGTAACACTTGTTTGTTTGTTTTGTGTTGGAAATACAACCTAGGCACTTGCCCTTAACAGACAGGGCCTATGCCTTTCATCTACATCCCTGGCCCTTAGTCACAGTTACACTGATTCAAGATTATAACGTAGATAAGAATCAAAAACTGTTCATAAGAGATTGTGTTAGTTTAAAAAAACAAGATTTAGGGGCTGGGAGATGGCTCAGTAGCATAAGTGCTTGCCTGGCAAACACAAGGACCTGAGTTCAATCCCCCATCCCGGAAAGAAAAAAAGTTTATCCTGCTAGCTTTTTAGTGGTGTTTTGTTTTTTGGTTTTTTGGGATTTTCTTTTCTTTTCTTTTCTTTTTCTTTCTTTTTGTTTGTTTGTTTGTTCTCCAGTTTTTTTAGACAAGGTTGTTCAGGCTGGCTTTAAGCTCACTTTGTAACCCAGGCTGGCCTTGAACTGGAGGTGATCTTCCTACCTCAGTTTCCCAAATACTGATATTACAGGTGGCTGTAAAGTATAAGAAAAGTAGAACATAATGCTTGAGGAATCATTGTGATTTGAGCCAGAGGAATAAAAACTGATGACATTGAACTCAGGGCTTTTCCACTGAGATACATCCCCAACCCTTTTTTTAAAAATTTTGATACATTTTATTTTAGGTGTGTGTGTGTGTGTGTGTGTGTGTGTGTGTGTGTGTGGTACTGGGGATTGAACTCAAGACTTTGTGCTTGCCAGGCAGGCACTTAAGCCACTGAACTCTTTCCCTGGCCCCAGTACTTGGTCTCATTAAATCACTAAATTGTCCAGAGTGAGGTCAAACTCACAATCCTGCCTCAGCCTCTCAGGGTGCTGGAATTACTGGTTTGTCCCACCATACTCAATTTATGAGGAGGTTTTTTAGTAATGCTTTTACCTTTAAATTATCTTAGCTCAGGGCTGGAAAGATAGCTTACTGGTCTAAGCACCTACCTGGCAAGAACAAGGCATCCACGATCCCACCACTCTGGGCCCACCCTGGTCCAGGTGACCTGATATTTCATCTGTTTGATTGGTCTTCAGACTTTAGCCCTTTCCCTCTTCTGCTTCTTCTTAACATAGCAGCTGGAATGGTCTGCATGAGACTAAATCAAAATATGTTTGTAAACCTCAATCAAAAGCATCAAATTCTCCAAAAAATTCAGTCTTTGCAGGGTCGTATATAATCTGATCTCCATTAACACTGATTTTTGCTTTAGTACAACTACACTGGGCTCTTTGCTGTTGCTCTGCAAATATACCAGCCCAGCTCCCACCACTGAGCTCTTGTACCTCCTATCCAAATACATACAAAATGATCTTGTGCTAGATGTCTACGTGGCTGACCTCTAAGATCCTCAGGCATTGGGGGTGGTGCTGGAATGTCACCTTCCCAGTGAGTTCACCTCTAGCCTCCTAACCTAAACTTGCTCTTCTTTTACTGTTAGATCCTTCCTTTAGTTTTCTTGATAATATTTATCAACACCAAAGATTCCATTGATTTTATAAGTTCTGTTTGTTTTTTGCTCTCTTTCCGCTAGATTCTGTCCATAAGGTCAGATATCTACCATAGCATAGGAGGAAAGATGGGACATTCTATATGCTATGGATTTGTTTTCTGCCACGCACTCAAGGCAGGAAAACAGCTCAGTGAAAAGCCAGCAATAAATATAGTTTATTTTTTGTTATTGTTTTATTGTCTATGAGTAGGCCATTTCAATTAAATTTAAGTAAATGAGGATCATTCTTGTGTAACTTGTAACTCTCTCTTGGATTAAAGGTAATGTCTTGTTTTAGAAGGACACAGATAACAGTGAAGATGAAGACATTGTTGGACCAATGCCTGCCAAGGGGCCAGTTGACTATAGTGTAACAACAGAATTTGAAAAAAGGGCCCAGAGAATGAAAGAAAAACTAACTAAAGGAGATGATGTGAGTTTTTAAAAGACATTTTAAGAAATAAACTAAGTTGGCTGAAAAGAGCTAAACAATAAAAATAAACATTAATATTTGTATATATTTTGATATTTATTTCTAAAATTTAGAGATACATATACTTATTTTCAAGTTTTGCATATATATGTACATTGTCTTTCTTTGGTATTGTGTTTTGTTTTTGGGAACAGGGTCTTCCTATGTAGTTCATGTTGACCTTGAACTCACAGTGTAGTCCAGGCTGGCCTAGAACTTGTGACTGTCGTCGTACCTCAGCCTCCCAAGTGTTGGGATTACAGGCATGCACCACATCTGTTTTATATAGTAGTCCATCACTTAGCACAGTGGTTACATTTCAGACACCCCCATGATAAGTGAAAATCAGCAAAGTATCAATGTTATATTTATTTTAGTATTTTTATATATTTTAAGGCTTTATAAACCCTTCCCACATTTTTACAAATCTTTCCCACACTTTTAAAAACATTTCTAATGTTTTTAACCATTTTCTAAACTTGTAAGCCTATGTAATTTGACAATGTGCATATACTATATGATATACACACTATAAACAGTGTATTTCTATTTATAATCCTTTGTTATATTAGAATTAACTTTCTTTTTTTAATGAGCAGAACATTTATTGAGGGAAAGAAAGCTCCTGCCCAAGAGAGGGACTGGAGGGGGGTCCTGAGTGGGTGTCCCCCATAGAATTAACATTTTAAATATATGTATTTTTAAAAATTTTTAGACAAAAATCATTAGAACTATAAATACTACACATATAAATGCATATACAGAGCTGTACACTATCACCAAATCACATGATATAGTGAAAAATCTGCAATAAATAATTTAGGTTAATGTTTTTTGAAAAACCGCAAAACAGCGAGTCCTCAAACATTGAATCACAAAGTAGCAAAGGGCTACTACATAAAAGAAAAAGCCAGCAAGTTTAACTACTAAAAGCTCTTTTGTTGTTTGTTTGTTTTTGGCTTTTTTGAGACAGGATCTCACTATGCAGTTCAGGCTGGCCTTGAGCTCACTTTTGTAGCCCAGGCTATTCTCAAACTCACACTAATGTTCCTGTCTCAGCCTTTCAAGTGCTGGGATTACAGGTGTGTGCCACTACACCCAGCTTACTAAAAGTATATAGCAACTATAATGCTTAAACCATCAGTCCTTTCTGTTAAAAGTCTGTTAAGTAAATTTAAAACCCCAATTGAGAAATATAAATTGTTTGTACCATATTTATTATATAAAATGTGTATTTTAAATTTTTATTTCTCATAAAGGCTTCATCCAGACCAATTGCAAGAGAATCATGGATGACTGAGCTTCCTCCAGAAATGAAGGACTTTGGTCTTGGGCCAAGGACCTTTAAAAGAAGAGCTGATGACAAATCCGGAGATCGATCAGTCTGGACAGATACTCCTGCTGACAAGGAAAGGAAAGCTAAGGTGTTTGTATATTTTTGTTTGTGTTGGCTCCATTTTGAAAACATAGAAGGCAAAATTATTTAAGGATACTAATTTTTGAAATCAATGTTTCCAAAGGAAAATATAGATTTTTTGGTCCTGCACTCACTTTTGTTGCCCAGGCTGGTCTCGAACTCGCACCAATCCTCCTGCCTCAGCCTCCCGAGTGCTGGGATTATAGGCGTGAGCCACCACGCCCGGCTTAGATTTTTTTCCTCTTGAAAGAAAGTCACTCTGTTTGGCTACTATCTTCCAATAAGTGTTCTCATGAAAAACTCAAGAAAAGCTAAGACATAGGTTTATTGACTTCATTAACTTTTTTTATTCTCAAATTTTCAATACAGACTGTTTACATTCCTTGTGTGTGGAATTGATATGTTTGTGGTGTTGTTGTTACTGAGACGGGGTCTTGCTATGTAATTCAGGCTGGCCTTGAACTCATGGCAGACCTCCTGTGTAAGGCCAAGGCAGGCAGAGTTTAAGCGTAATGTAAGTTTATTGCAGACTGGATGCAGCTGGGACAGTGTTGAAAAGGTCATTGGCTCTGGGCAAGGGGCAACAGCATACTTTATAGGAGAGTTTAGGTATGGGAGAGTTGCATAGCTGGGGACCAGGGAGTCGCAAAATTAGGGGACCTTGGGCTGCCTGGTAGACAGGAAGTATTAGGTACAGGAGGTTGCTGGCAGGCACAGCACATCTCTTGTGGTTTTTCTCAGAATCAACTCTGCAAGTTGAGCTGTTTGGAGCAGCTGCTAGGTGGTCCAGCTCCATGGGGAAGCTGGTAGCTTCCTGTTAATGCTGTATATCTCCAGCTGCAAATAACAGATCAGCTTGGGAAGTTTTTCTGGACAGGGGTCTGGTTTGAAGACCCAACATTTCTATCTGTTGTAGAAAAAGACAACAGGTAGCAGGTATAATTTCTCAGGACTTCTTCAGGCATGACTGGGGATGACATGGGCATCCTAGAGAAGAGAAACAGAAAAAAAGGAAAAAAAAGGCTGAGCTGATGGCCACATGACAGGGTACAGGATTCAGGCGAGATGACAGAGTGTTAGGAGCATGATCATCTTCGGCTCTTGCCAAGGATCAGCTTGGAATTCCTGCAGGACAGTGGTGTAATAGGCTGTCAGTAAAAGCTGTCTAGATGTTATGGGTCAGATCTGTCCTTGGATGAATTCTGTTAAGTCTCATTATGCAAGGTCCAGACATAACAGCTGAAAGACTGAGACTAGGGAACCAAGAATTGGGAGAAACCAGGATATCCAGTCTGTTTGGAAGAGGCTTTCTCCCTAGCCCACAGCGAAACCACCTTTTTCCTGTTCTTTGAGCCTGGTGGTTCGGTCCTGGAGACTCTGGACTATTTAATGGATAAAATGCAACCTGTTGTTGGAGAAGCAGCACTGCTCTCTGAGGAAGAGACAGCTGCCTCATTTTCCTGCACTGAGTAGATCAAGGGCATGGCTGTGCTAGAGGGCCACCCTAGCCAGGAAATCTACTTTTTTTTTTTTTTTTTTTTTTTTTAAATAAAAATAGTATCAGAAATCTTTCTGAGCCCCTCAGACATTTCTCTGAGAGCTGTTGGTGGATGTGGTGGAGACAGATATACCTGCAGCTCCTATACCCATGCTTGCAGAGACTCCAAGGCCTACTAGTGGGGTAGGAGTATTAGGGCTCATGGGCATCATCTGAGAGGGGCTGCACAGGGAGAAGGAGCTCAGTTTGTCTAGAACCTTTATCTATTTGGGGTAGGGGTTCAGGAACACCAGCATCCATGTTCCAGTCCAGTTTGTGGGCAGACAAATAAGTGGAGATTCCATATGACCAGAAAACGTCAGATGTGTTTGGGTAGAAAACATGCATTATTAAAGTGTTTTTTTTATCTTAAATCCCTCTTTTTGCCATTGTCCCATGATGGTGGTAAGTGCGGCCCCTGTAAGAAGGGGAGTACAGCCTGGACAGTTATTTTGGGTGGCAACTGGGGTTTTATCCTGCCAGTGAAATACAAACCTTACCACATCAACAAGAAGCCATGGAGAGTTCTTCAGGTTAGGCAGTACCAGGCATTGGGTGGGGGTGGGGAGGGAAGTTCCCAGTTGAAATGTATACCCAGTGAGTATGGGTCAGCTGTAGGAAGATACCACAAGAGAAATTTGAGATCTGGAAGTTGGTGGAGTGAGCAGAACCAGGAGCTCATGTTTATAGGTTTGTTTACTTGTTTCTATGCGTGGGAATTCTACCATCTGGAATTTGACTAAGTCAAGTGCTGTGATCTTGTGATCCCAGGGAGAGTGGAGGTTTAGAGTAAAGTTGCATTGGGGAGCTCCTTCTGGAGAGGTATAGGGTGGCCTGTGAAAAGATTTTTATGTCTGTGGCTATTGGTCCTGTGATGTGATGGCATTTTGTTGTGCTGGGGCCCTTGAAGATAGTGTCCTATAGCTTTCAGTATCCCAAGTGTGTGCCTCAAAGTGGAACATCAGATGGACTCAGCTGTGGCTCAGTGGAGGGGGTGGATGCAGAGTGGCAAATCCAGCAATCTTGTGCCAGTGCAGTTAAACATGGCTTAAAAAGAATGAACCTGGATTTATAGTAAGGGATTATCTGGGCCTCAGGCTGAATTTGGACTCTATGTGGTTAGGGCATTCTGGGGATAGGGATAGAAGACACCTAGCAGGGCAGTTGGGAGCCTGGTCAGTGGGAGGAGGGTAATAGTAGAAAACTCTTCCTGGGCAGGGCATCACCACGTGGAGCCATTAAGATGTAAGTGCCAAGGGTGTCTTACTGGCCACAGTGCTTGAGAACACACAAGGGAACAAATATCAGTCCCACAAAAAAAAAAAAGGATAGACAACCAATAGGAGGCACCCTTACATGGTGTTCCAGTCAGTTGGGGCTGCTGAAGCCAGACGCAGGGCAAATGCAAAAGCCAATGATATGAATGTGAGTAGGAAGGGAAGATGGCAATGGTAAGCTAGGTGGTCAGCAAAGCCAGGCAGAAGATGACAAGGAAGGTGAAAAGATAGGCTCCCTCTGGGGAGAAATCTTGGGCTTCCTAGAAGAAGTCTCCCAGGAGTTTGGCTTTTGGGCTGCTACAGGGGCCCAGAAGAAATGAGTGGCCACATAGCAGCACAAAGGGCTGTAGCCAGTGGGTCTGAGTGGGGTTGCCCTGAGTCTGAGGAGGGCAGGGTGTTAGGGAGCAGGTATATTTAATCTCTTTCTAATGATACCGAGAGATTTTTGTAACCTAATAACCCTAATTAGGTTATTGGCTTTTTCTACTCTTACCTAGGACTGGGACTTATAGGAGGTATGGAGTTTACAGTTTCCTCCAGGGGACTTGGAGACCTCTAGGGTTCTTTGGGCAGTAAAAGCCCACCTGTTGTCTGATTGGATGAGGTGAGGAGATCAGGGAAGATATTTGAGTTAACCTTGGCGGGGGGGCGGGGGGGCTGAAATAAGAGGCTGGAGTAAGTGGCTGAGGGGTTTATAACCTATGTGGAAGCTATTGTGGAGAGAGGAGAGAGTCTGATGAGTCTGGGACATGGTAAGGAGATACCGTCCTTGGTCAAGGAACCATCCTGCTGAGGTGGGGAGTGTCTGGTACCGTGAGTGTTCTTCTATGGAATAGTTGGGGATGATGCCCCTGGGTGGTGGATGGAGTGCTAGCAGAGGCAGCAGCCTTCTTGGCTTTCTGGTCTGCCAAAAAGTTTCCTTGTGCTGTGGGGTCTGTGGGGTTTTGATGTCCCTTACAGTGAGCCACCCTGCCTAAGAGTCCCTTTGTCACATGTGAGTTAATAATAGAGTATATCCTTTTCGTAAAAAATCCTCTTTTAGCTCCTGTTGCTACCTGGCTGTGAAGGATGTGAAAAGCATTTTTTCAGTCTGTGTAGCTATTACCTCTGCTTCCTTTTCCCAGGCTGAGGGTTGGGGTCAGAGCTATGAGTTCAGCCTGTTGTGAGGTGGTGTGTTGGGAGAGAATTTGGGCCTGGTTTATTGTGTCAATTGTAACTGTAATGTAGCCCACTCTTACCACAGAAGCAGTTGAGGCTTTGTAAGAACTGCCATCTAGCAGCCAGGTGTGTTGTGGGTTCTACATGGGAAGGCCTGAGATGTCAGGTGTGTCCTGGTGTGTCCCTGTAGGAGGGCCAGGCAGTTGTGCTCCCAACAAGGTGCCCATGGTCTTTCATCTCTGTGTGGTAGGAGGTGGAAGAGGAGAGAGCAGGAGGACAGTGGACATGGGGTAGTACTGGGGATATGCAGAGTAGCAGATAGTTGTGTTAGGATGTCTCTCCTGAAGAGCAGGACGGGGCAGGTCGTGATGACCAGCAAGACATGGAGAATATGTGGTTTTACAGCTGGCAGAGGATCCAGTAGCCTAGATATGGTACCATCAGTCCACACAACAGATTGTGGCAGTGGTAATCTAGGTGGCCAGCAAAGTTAGGCAGAAGAAGACAAGGAAAGTGAAAATGTCAGCCAAAAGGAGCTGTCCTAGACAATAAGGAAGGGTGCAATAGATTGCCTCCGTGTCTATTAGGAATGGACAGTCTATTCTCCACCTTAAGATTTACCCAAAGTTCAGCAGCTGTGATGGTCATCCAGGAGCTCTCAGGACATGTTATTTGTCAGAGGCCTAACCAACCCAGTCACAGAGAACCAGGTTGTCCTGTGGGGTGCTCTGCGGGGGGACCGCTCTAACAAATCTGGTTGCCACAGAACAGCCTGACAAGACTTGGTAGGGGTTTGGGGCTTGGGCACTCTTTTGCTCAGTAGCTGACTGTTGACACTTATATCAGGATGGGGGCGGGGGGGAGTGTGAATCTTTTGTGCCCCTGGACATTTTACTGGCAGCTTGTTTGGGATTTGCATTTCTTATGGTAGAGGCAAGTCTTTGTAGCCATTAACTACAGAAATGTATTGCTGCAGGCAGCCTGTTCTCACTCATAGATCTTGAAGGCCTGGAAAATTAATTCCTATTCTGGGTTCTGAGGGCCTGTCTCAATTTTAGGGTGGGAGGAAGATTGGAGTTTTTTGCTGATGTCATGAGCTGATGGGGTGATAAAATGCATTTTGCAAATCAGTTGCCTCCCTAGGCTCTCTGGATCGAGGGTAGTGTATTTTCTTAGAGTGGTTGCTAGTTGGTTCATAAACTGAACCAGATTTTCATATGTATTATGGCAGGCCTAACCTGCCCTGTGGGTGGGGCTGGCACAGCATGTGGTGCCAGAGATCGAACTGTGGTCCCTTCAGTTGCCTAAGCTTGCCCAAGCAGGCACTTTAGACCACTGAGCCCTTTTTTTGAGTAATCCCTTAAGTTTTTCATGATTGACCAACTTGTGGGTTGCTTTTAATAGTCCTTCCACAAGGCAAGTGATCGTGTAATCTCTTGTCTTCTCAGTGGAGCAGGTTCCTTCCTCATCTCTTTGGTTAAAGTCCCAATGGGATCTGACCCAGGGATAGCCATGGCGCCATCTCTCCGTAGGGCTTGATCCGACTGTGGTTGCTGGCACATGTGTGGGCTAGCGTCCAGGCCTGTTCTCACTTCTCTTCATCCCAAGTAAGGTGGTGAAACTCTTAGATGTAACTGCAGGGATCAGAAAGACTGTTGCAAAGGCAGTGAATAATTTGAGAGACCACTGAAGGAAAAGGAAGCATGGACCTGGACAGTGCCTTCTGCACCAGTGACCTTACAGAGAGGGAGTTGGGCAGCAGGGGCTGAGAGGGAGGGATGACAGGTGGGAGCAAGAGTCAGACAGTGAGGGGGTAACTTGCAGCCAGAGGGGCCCCAATCAGAGGAGGAAGTCCCCACATGTTGCTTAAATGCCACCTGTCTTGGTAGTCTCAACTGTGCCCAGTTTACCCTAACAAATAGAAAGCTGAGGTGAAGTGATACATGAAGGCAGAAGACACATCAAAGGATGTATCAAAGGATATAGTGTACACATAAGCCACAGACAGTTACAGGCCAGTGTTGGTATATCTCTTCTTTCTTTGCTGATTTTCATAATGATATAATCAGGGCATGTATGTTTATACTAATGACATGTCTCGGTCACTTTCTTCCTCATTGGGACGCTGCACCTGACATTAACAAATGTTGAGAAGTTTCAGTCCTTACATGACTGGCTGTGTCCAGGCAGAAGCAGCATGGTAGATGTGCCTGCAAAGGAAACTTGCTCCTGGCATGGCCCTGGAGGAGCAGAAAACAAGTCAAGCAGAGACTGGGCAGGGAGGTAGACCCTTGCCAGCCTCATCCACACGGACCATCCTCTTTTCCCTAGACCACGCCTTCTAACAGCGAGCCACCTAGGATTCTCCCACAGTCCAGTCACCCTCCAAACACATGAGGCTTTGACAGCCAGTCTAGATCTAAACTGTAGCATATTACAATTTTTATAATTAAAGTTTTTGTGGGCCTCGGAGGAAAGCACCATTTAAACAAGTGCAAGCACTGGGTAGTATGGTTTGAACTTCAGTCACTTTAATCCCTATGACAGATTTTTAGGCCTCGTTGTTCATCTAAGTGCTGAAAATTTTTGCTCAGTGCTGGCAGTGGACTCATAAAGGGATTATTAATATCTCTTTAGGTTTTACTAATTCTGTGTTACAGTTAACAGTACCACAGACAGGTCAGAAATGACACAATTATCATACTATTCTTTAGTGGTGTCTTTGCTACTTTGTAAAGTTTATGGCTAATTTTCTAACTGATCTCAGCCAGATTTCCTTGTTACTATGTTTTCTCCCCTCTACCATTTATGCTTGATTTCCCCACATAGCTCTCATATTCCCTTAGCCAACATGACCTAAGAGAAATCATCGTTCATTAGAAAGAAATGGAAAAAGTTTTGAATAATTGAATAACTTAATTGAATGAAACATATCTGTCCTCACCTCCCAAGTCGTGACAAGATCTAATAGCAGATGACTGTTGTCTGTTTTTCTGTTGTTAAAGGATCAAGTTTACATCTCCATTTTATTTTATTTTATTTTATTTTATTTTTCTCATTTTAGAGCCTCTGTTTATTCACTTATTTTCTTGGCTGACTCAGCCCGCCCTGAGGGCGGGGCTGGCACAGCATGTGGTGCCGGGGATCAAACCGTGGTCCCTGAAGCCGCCCAAGCTTTCCAAAGCAGGCGCTTTAGACCACTGAGCCATCCCGCCAGGCCCTACATCTCCATTTTAATATAGCATCATCTTTCATTTAATATTTACAAACAAAAACATGGCTTTAGCCACATGTGGAGGCACAGGCCTGGTATCCCCGCACTCGGGAAGCTGAGACAGGAGGATTACCATAAATTCAGAGCTAATCTGAACTACACATAGTGACATTAGCCTCAAGAAAAACAAAAAAATGAATGTTTTTTGAGGAAAGTTTTAGTTTATATTACGATAAAAATTTTATTATGGAAGTCTTGTTGGTTTTCCTTTTTTTAAAATGTATTTTGTATAGTCTCACTGTACAGCTCAAGATTCCTAGTGATCTTCCTGTTTTCGGCTCCCCAACACTGGGATTACAGGCATGCAGAACCACTCCTGGTCTCTGGCTCAGCACACCCAGGGGCAGAGACAGTAAGACATGTGGTGCCAGGGATCAGACCCCAGTTCCTATGCTTGCCTAAGTAGGTGCTTGCTCCACTGAGCTATCTCACCGACCCCTTGTTTTCCTGATCAAGCAACAATATAAAAATGTGCCTTGAAAACAATGCTTTATCATTCATTTTTATGTGGATCTTCCTCATTCTATAGAATATCATTGTAGTGTTTTTCTGATTACATTTTATTGAAAGTTTTCCTAATTATTTAATTCTTGTATGTATGTTATCAATAGGATCTTTGCTTTGTTTTGTTTTAAATTCCAGTTATCTATTGCTTACATATTTTGCATGTTTACATCATATCCTACAGCTTTGCTGCACTTGCTTATTATTTCCAGGATAGTTTGCTTGGTGTATTTTACATAAAATATCTTCTGTGATTAAAAGCAGTTGCTTTTTTGTCTTGCATTTTCATGTGTTGGTATTTGTACTGGTGATTAGACCGAAGGCATTCACACTGCTCCATATCTCCAGCCCATGAGGCATCAGGATCAAAATTTAAACCCAGCTTAAGGCAACTGACCTGGTGAGACCCTGTCTCAAAATAGAAGAACTTTGTGAAGAGCTAAGTAGCTAGCCCTGGGTTCAGTCTCACATATAGATATTTTTATTTCTTTTTCTATTTTACTTTTTTTTTTTTTTTTTTTTTGGTGTTTTTGAGACAGAGTCTTGCTTGCCTTGAACTCACTTTGTAGCCCAGGCTGGTTTTAAATTGGCTGGATCCTCCTGCCTCAGCCTTCCAGCTTCCAAGTGCTGAGATTACAGGTATTTGCCACCACCCCCAGCTCTATTTTACTGTTTTGAAAACGGATAATTAAAAGTTTCTTAAGTGAGCCCTATTTTCACTCTTATATTTTATCATTGTTCATCAAAACTCAGATCCTAGCTGGGCATAGTGGCACACTACAATCCCAGCACTTGGGAGGCTGAGGCAGGAGGATCGGTGTGAGTTCGAGACCAGCCTGGACTACAAAGTGAGCTCAAGGCCAGCCTAAACTGCATAGCAAGACCTTGTCTCAAGAAGATTAAAAAAAAAACCCAGATCCTAAGTTCAGTAAATAAGTAAGTGATTGCTTAATTTATTGGACAGAGTTTTTGTTTTGTTTTGTTTTGTTTTGTTTTGTTTTGTTTTCAGGGAAATCATAGGCTAAATCACTGATCCTTTATTAGGAATATAAATGTATCTGACAGACAATTTTCAAGCCTGATGTAGTCTCTTATCAAGTAATCAGTAAAAATAGTATTTCTTTTTTATCATAATCATATGCTTCAGTGATGTGTTATCTGTGTTCATTCCTCAGGAAACACAAGAAGCAAGGAAGTCATCTGATAAGAAAGATGAGGAATATATATTTTCAGGAAGAGATAAGAGATTGGCTGAGCAGGTTTCCCTATACAATGTAAGAAAGTTAAATATGTAATAATATATAATAATCTCTTATTTTTATTTTACTTCTCATCTCCTTTTTGCTTTATTTCTTTTCTTTTCTGTGATCACCCTTTTGCCTCAGGTATAAGCCCTGAAATATAATGACTTATCGTGTGTGTGTGTGTGTGTGTGTGTACATATATGTACAGTATCTTCCTGTGCAATTGGCGTGTTTCAGTTTATGGTTTACCTAAGTCAAATATCAGAAATTCAGTTACTAGAGATTGCTAGCACTTGATTAGAAAGCAAAAACTCATAAATGTGTCTTTCTGTATAAAGGTGCTGCCACCCCAGAATTTGCTGTTGCTTCATTTAGTGTTCACTAAGCTATCTTTTCTTTGTTCTCAGATGTATCATTTGACATAGGCAGAGCCTTAAAGAGAAATAAATGTTAAGCAAAAGTTGTTCTTTCTTCCATTGCCACACATCTGATATGCAATCAGTCTATCTGATATCAGCACATTCTAACAGCCAAAATACTTATCTCTAAAGGATACTACACTCTCCATCACCATCTCAGTGCACCCCAAGGGCAGTGCTGGCACAATATTCTGGAGATCCAACCCTGGCTTCTATGCTTTGCCTAAGCAGGTGCTTTAGTCTGCTGAGCTATCTGGCCTGCCCTTTGGATACTACACTCTTTTGAGAAACAGGTTCAAGACAAAATGATACAAAGCCCTTATGAGCTTACTGCTAATTGATTAAAGGAAGTTTTGTTTTTTCCAGCTGTTCAGAATTGTCTTTTAGATGCCCATGAGATGCTGCCCTCCCAGACACTATTCTCTAATCTCTACAGCTATAAGGCAAAAGGAGGAACCGTGCTGTATAGGGCAGATGAGTTTTAGGAAAGATTACATGAAAAAGCTGAGAATTATGGAGAGATAAACCTTAAAAATTACTCAGGCCTTCATATACTTTGGAAAGGCTGCTGGCTTGTTCTAGTATTCCATACTCTTCTGTTTCTTCAATCCCAGGCCATTCTGTTCTTTACCTTACTCAGTATCAGAGGTTTGTAAAGAATCTTGAATTTATTTTGTAAGAGACAATCTCACTATATAGTTTAAGCTGCCTTTGAACTTACTGTATAGCTAAAGCTAGCCTTAGCCTTCTAAGTGCTGGGTTACAGGTGTATGCCACCACACCTGCCTGAATTTCCAATTTATTAAACCCATTTCCTTTACTCACCTTGTCTGGCTAGATATATCTGAAAATGTAAAAACCTACCCTAGCTAAAAAGAAAGAAAAAATTAGAGGGGTAAGAAAAAACTGAATGGACAGAAATTGGACAGTGTGCCAGCATCTCCTGTACAGTCCCTGAATTTTGCCACTTCACTTTTGTTCTCTTTTGTCACTTTTGTTTTGGCTGCATCCTGTCAGCACCTTTCCTTCTATAAAGCATGCAGGCTTCAGGAACTAGACCATTCATGAAGTAAAAGTACAGTGGCTCTTCCTCGCATACCCATGTGCTTAGTTGTACTGTTTGGTTTTTGCACTGGGGATTGAACCCATGGCCTTCCTCATGCTGGGCAAGTATAGTACCACTGAGCCCCATCCCACCCCCTAGTTTGTGATTTTGTTAGTATTTAAGTATAAATAATTAGAATTCTTTTCATTATGATTATTTGAACATTTGTTTCTTCTCTTAATTTTTAATGCATGGCATATAGTTAATAGATACTTTCATTTTGGTTGAGTTTGCCTCTGATACTTTTTTTTTTTTTTTTTTTTTTTTTTTTTTTTTTTTTTTTTTTTTTTTTTTTTTTTTTTTTTTTTTTTTTTTTTTTTTTTTTTTTTTTTTTTTTTTTTTTTTTTTTTTTTTTTTTTTTTTTTTTT
>PVJA010008226.1:0-65258 GCA_004027025.1 Myocastor coypus
AAAAGAAATCTTCCAGGACTACCAGGACTATACCGAAGATTGGAAAAAAAAAAAAAGAAAGAAACAATTTCTAAATGAAAAATTTTAAAAGAAATGTTAATGTGTATCATCTGATTAAAGTTTATCAACTGAACCACTTCACTTGTTGCTAAAGTATAAAAACATGCTTAATTCTACCTCTGAGGATTTCACATACTTACTACGCATTTGTCCCCAAGTGTGTATTGAGACTCAGTCCCACACTTCAAGTGTGTGTAAAGAAAGCAGTTATCTCTAACTATTGTAAGACTCATCTGCATTCAGTAGTTCAAAGTTGCCTTTATGTTAGGTGTGTATCACTTGTATCACATTTGTTACCTACTGTTCTGACGGCCTCACGTCCATCATTACACATCTCCCAGTCTCAGCTCAAGTATATTCCCTTATGTTTTTTAGGCTGTGTCTAATTTGGTTATTGTCTTTTATTTCACTAGATGATTGCTCAATATGTGTAACCTAATTATTTGAAATCTACTGCTATGCTTTGTTTTGGAATAGTTCCCGGAACTCTAAATACCTGAGCATTAAAATAATTAAGGTGATGTGTGGAATACATCAATTTTCTTATACAAGATATTCAATATACTCTTTAGACCTAGGGCACTGAGGAAAGCTTCTTCTGGAAGACATTACAACTCAGCTTTTGCTTAGGCACATTCAGTAAGTCCTCCAGCTTGTGCATTTATTTTCATTGACGATATCTACTAATGTTGTTCAGGACTCCTAAGTTAGAAGTGAGACAGACCTGTCTTGAAAGCTAAATTTTGATGAACAGTCTTAAAGTAGGGGAAGAACACTGGTACTTAAGCAATGTATGCCAACTGAGAAAAGTCTGTTTCATGCTATATTCATTGTCTTTTCACTCATTGCTGGAATAAAGTATTTAATGCTCAAAGTTAAAGAAGGAAAGTATTATGCAGCTTACAGTTTGTAGTGATTTCAGTCCACAGGCAGCACGCTGCAAGACAGGGTAGCAGGGCAAAGAGGCAGCCTGCAAAGTGGCAGACGACAGCAAGGCAACAAGAGCAAAAACATAGCGGGTAACCCTCTTTTCTGCCCTTCTATTGTAAGCAGGCTTCCTACCCCAGGGTGGATGTAACACTGTCTAAGTTTCTCTTCTTTTGTTGCTGAGACAAATACTAGACAAACAAAATGAAATAAGGAAAGGTTTATTTAGCTCACAGTTATTGGAGGTTTCAGTCCATACTCAGCTGGCTCCAAGGCAGAGTGGCACAGGGCACAGAGAAACCTGTCATGGCAGTGGCAAAGAGCAGGGAGCCAAGTGAATTGTAGCAGCTCAGGCAAATAGCTAGCTGCTCTCCCCTCCTTATATTGTAATGCACATTACCTGGCCCAGCACTCATACCCACCATAATCAGGCCTAAACTCCAGAAGCCACCCCATGGCTATATGAGGCTTTGCGGAGACACTTTGACACAAACCGTAACAGACACTTACATCATCTTCCGGTCCTCTTCTTCCAGAGGCTCAGGATGTTTACAAAGTGAAGATCCTACCTCCCTGCTGAGAAACTTAGGTAAATTGCCTTGCTGTCATCTGCCACTTGGAAGGCTGCCCCTTCGCCCTGCTACCCTGTCTTGCTGCGGGCTACCTGTGGACTGAGGCCACTACAGAATGTAAGCTTCAGAATCCTTTCCCTCTTTAGCTTTGAGCACTAAATACTTTATGCCAGCAATGAGTGAAAAGACAACTTTTCAACTTGACACAAGGAACCAACCATTACAACATCCTGGAACCTAAACACCCTCTCAAGGGCATGTGCTTTATACTCAGTGATATAGAAATGTTGAGTTACTTCATTAAGTTTCTAAACTTCTCAGATTTACATAGTGAATTAACCATCTCAGTCATGTGATTCTGACAATGTACAATTTTCTCTCAAGTAAATTGATAGACTTATTCTTTTGGATTAATTTACCTCTATTAGTCATGTATGAGAAGAAGCTGAGACCGTACATCCTTAAGACATCATCCAGATAAGCACAATGGCATACCTGCTATCACACAAAATTACATAAAATATTGAAAAAATATCTTTGTTGGAAATATATTGCCTTCAAAACAAAATATGTGGATAGTAACAACAAAATGAAACTTTGCAATATACATTTTCACCCCCTTCTATCCAGAAAATTTTATATCCTCCATATTCAGTGGGTGCACACTAAATATTCTTTCACCATGCCTAACCTCAAAAAGAAAAAAAAATGTCCCTTGAGAGGAAAATAAAAGGCAATTCTTGAGGCTAGAGATCTTTGATTGTTGATCATTTGTATTCAAATCCTAATGTCTGGCACAAGCCATGAGACTACCTATATACAGCTTTATGAAAGATCACTCATAGCTTCTAATCTGCATTACCTTCATTGCAAAAGAAATGTGTGCCATAAAACCATGCTCCTGGATGTGTCTACATGGGCCATGAGGCCAAGGCCTTATGGACTTACACAATATATGATATTTTGCATGCTCTTTTATGGTGTTGTTCCCCTATTTTGCTCCCTGGTTGCACAACTAATGCATTTTATTCTGTTACATTCTTCCTAAGATATAATATTCTTCCTTCAGAACTAGTTGATTATCAAGTGAACCTGTACAAATCACATGCAATGTAGGTAAGTTGAACATTTTTCTATTAAATTGTGCAGGTCGCATATTGTGTTCAATGTTAAGAAAGTTGACTAATACAGAATAATGGTACTGGAAACACGAGGTTAAACTCATGACTGTCTAAGCACATGGTTTGGAAGAATTCACAACCATTTACTGGACAAATTTGAAGATTTGAGCTATGGAGGATCTCGGATGCTGTAAGCACAGCAAATGCCAAGATTAGTAAATTCCTTTTTGGAACAATGAGAGTTCATACTGTAAGAAACACATGTTACTGCCAGCAAATTTGTTTACATTTTTCTCAAGTCTGTGGATTTGAATGAAAAGGAGATTACGGGTGGTAGATTGATTAACCTGATGGAGCAAACTTCAAGGTGTTGCTGGCTTTCAATGACATGCGCTCCACTTAAGCAGATCTATACAGTACAAGACTCTTCTGAGACCTGAGGCAAACACTTAACTGTGCACCTCTGTGAAATAAAAAATACGTTAACCAAAACATTTCCATTCCAGAAGAAGGAAATAAGTGGAGTAAAATGTTGCACAAACTAGGCATGGTGGCTCATGCCTATAATCCCAGCGCTTGGGAGGCTGAGGCAGGAGGATCTGTGCGAATTTGAGACCGGCCTGGGCTACAAAAGTGAGCTGAAGGCCAACCTGAACTGCATAGCAAGACCCTGTCTCAAAAAGACAAACAGATAGATAGATAGATAGATAGATAGATAGATAGATAGATAGATAAAATATTGCACAAAAATTGAGAATGCTAAAGCCTGCAGATCTACCTCTCCTCTAGAGTCCATAGCAAGCAGCAGGGAATGTGAGTTCCAACAGACATGGGTCATCCCACAGCTATAACTGTGTAATAGTCAAAAATTGGAGCAGAAAAAGTTAAAAGTTATAAACTTTAGCCAGAACAAAATGTTAAACTAGATCTAAAGGAAGGATGGCAGCTAAAGAGATTCACGTTAAAAATAAATTACTTCATAATTGGAATAAGAAGCAAATTGTTGAGGTTGGGGAGGAAAAGGAAGAGTAAGAGGAGGAGGAAGAGGAGGAGGAAGGAGAAGGAGGAGGAGGAGGAGAGGAAGAAAATTGTCTTGAGGGGAAGAGTTTGCAAGATCCCAAGATCCCACCACCATAGGCATAAAAGTATAAAAGCATAAAAGTATAAAAGCTTCAGTTGAGAAGAGCCCTTGGAACATCTGCTCATGAAAAGAATCATGAATATTGGATACAAAATTTCACTTTTCTTAGATACTCAGCTACCCAAAATCCACTGCATAAATGGTATGAGTGTTCTGTTTCTATGAATAGCAGACATGAGGGCTACATAGTGCTTGTTTTACTGACATGCAGAGTGCAAGAATTGAGAGGTCAAAGAGGTTTCCACCTAGATGCCAAATAAATGCCTGGGAGGACAGGTAAACAACCCCCACGAGGGTAGTACAAAAAGCTGTCATAATGAGCCAGCCCAAAAGAGAGGTTGTGACTGCAACCAACGAAGTCATAGCTGTGGGATGACCCAAGACCGTTGGAACTCACATTGTCTCCTGCATGCCTTGGACTCTAGACGTAGATCTGCAGGCCTCAGCATTCTCAATCTTTGTGCAATATTTTAATCTACTTATTTTCTTCTGGAATGGAAATGTTTTGGTTAACTTACTCTTTATTTCACAGAGGACAACAGCCAAGAGTTTGCCTCAAGTCTCAGTAAACTCTTGTATTTGGACTTTAAGAAACTGGAAGTGTTGACACTTCAGGAGAGTGTCTCTGTTTTATTTACATTGGTGTCTACAGTTGTGTTTATGTTGTACTCAGGATAATTATATGTGAGAATTAAGAACTCACTATTTTTTTCTGTATTTTATAGGGTGTGCAGGGTCTAGAGGGTCTCACTATATCGATCGGACTCATGGTGGTCCTACTGTTTTCAGCCTCCCAAATGCTGGGTTTTCAGGCATGTGCCACCACATCCAGTCTTTTCTGTTTTCATCACATGGAAATTAAATGTAGTTTAAGGTGTTTGGGATAGGAAGTTGGAAATGATTGGCTTCTGATTATTAATGCTGATATTAACTTCAGGAGATTAAGAAGTACCTATAGATTAGTAAGATGTGCTGCTAGCTATGTGAAAATAAGACTTAGAGGCAAAACCTTGGGTTGCGCAAATGAGCCCCCATTTGTCCACCTCTGGTGCCACTTGGTTTGCTCTCCACGTTCACTTGCGTGAACTTCACAGCTATTTTCCCCAATGATGCTCCTGCTTTGGAGTCATCTTCTATGGGCCAAAGACCTACAAAATCATTAGCTAAATGTAATCTTTTTTCTCTGAGTTGTGAATGAAAGATTGCATTCCCAAAAGAGGAAAGGTAACTGATACAAATGTATAGTTTTTATCTCTGTATCACAATAGATTTTATTACAGGACAGCTCTGAGTCCATATATGGAAACACATTTCCATTGGTTCTTTTCAATAAATTCCTCCTCATTTGGAAAAAAAAAATCATCTCATCATTCTTGCCACTTTCTGAAGTCGTTTTGAAGTTCCTTTTGTGAGTATCTTCAGTTGAGCTGCTATAGCTGCCTGGGTGTCCTGAACTGATTTCAGAACATTTACCTTTCATCGGACATTTGACATTGAAGATGAACCGGAATTCACACAGGGCCACATAGGATGCACAAGGTGTATGAAGATGCATCATTCATAATGTTTTCATTTCACTGAAATTGTTATACTAGAAAGCCTGTGTAACAAACAGCATTAATATACTGGAGGGTGAGATAATTTGCCCATTTCTCATGTCATTTTCTGTACAAAATCATTTCATAAATGCTCTCATAAGCCCAGGTAATATGTACAGTTCACTACAGAGCTCCTGGGTACAAACACAGCTCTCAGGATTCTATGGTAGTAAAACAAGCAAAAAACAAAAACAAACAAAAAAACACAAGCAACATTATTACTGATGCTGGAGTTTGGGAGACATTTGGGCACCAGGAAAAGTGGGTGATTTCTTCAAAGAATGTTGAACCTTGGTCTCATAAGAACAGAACTATATCTTCTTTTCTACAAGGTATTTCTTAAGCAGCTGGAAGCGCAGTGACTCATTCACACAGAGAAACTGATCAAGTTTCCTGTTAGTGTTTTGCTACCCTCCAAAAAGGATTTCTCCCCGGTAGCTGACAATTGGCTGACTGCCCTAAATGAGCTGGAACTCTTCACACAATGTTGCTGCAGTTTCACACACCACTTCTCATAATGAAGATCCCTGCGCTTCTGTTGAACAACACAGAACAGCAGTACTTTCCATACTGTTTGTCATATCTTGGAAATAGTGTTCTTGCTGAAATAGAAAAGTCTGTACCAGTAATAGAATGGTTGGAGAGTTCAGTTTCATAAAAAGAACATTAGGAAAAATAGTTCAATAAAATTTGTTTAAAAATCGCGATGATTCTGTAATTCACGTTTAAAAGCGAATTACAAGTCAAAACTGGAATAGCTTGCGTTTCTATTCATGTTATCTGATGCTTAATGAATATTTGGCATAATTACCTGTGAAATCCTGCTAAGAGAGTTAACATATATGAATATACTGACTCATCTGTTGGGCATGGCTAAGAATACTCGATTTTGAAATGGATAGCCTTAGTTTAGAAGGAGCCATTTGCTCTAGATGCAAAGTCATGCTTCACCATATGGAATATCTCACATTTTCTGTACCTTTATGTAATTGGTTGTCATTGTAAGGCATGGTGCTAACCACCAGCTTTTAAAATAATGCTGCTCAAGCTTTATTGGACTGTTGTTTCATGAGTTTTATGTACTCAGTGATGTCAGTGTATTCCTACAGGAGGCTGCTTGGCCCATATTTCATACATTCCAGCTCCACTGACTTCCTACCAGCCTTGAGTACAGGATTCTTATATCTCTTCAGCAGGACATGGCCAATAGCACTATTGGTTGTTATTGAGACTGGTACAGACAGTGATGGCTAATATATCTCCCCAAATCATCTGTGATCTGTGTGGACTGTCTTCAGCCACTTGTTTTCAATTTCTTTTACCAGTAGACAAATTACAATGTTGTTCTTGAAAGGACAAGACAGATAAATTGCGACTGGCAAGTACTGCAGAAAGAAAAATGGTTTCATGTTGTTTGTTTTAAGATTTATTCATCTGTTAAAGGAAATGCTCAGCTTGTTTTTCTAATCTCATCATTTGAGAGGCTGAGGCAGAACCACCCTAAATTCAAACATAGGGCTGGGAAGATAGCTCAGTGGAGTAAGTGCTTGCCTGGCAAACACAAGGTCCTGAGTTTGACCCCTGATACCACCAATATAACTAACTAACTAACTAACTAACTAAATAAATAAATAAATAAATAAATAAATGCAAATCTTGCCTGACTAAATTAGTGAACTAGAGAGACCCTGTCTCAACATAAAGAATAAAATGGAAAGGGGAGAATTTGGTGGATGTTGTTCAGTGAGAAAGACCCAGGTTGAATCCCCAGTACTCCCAAAATAAAATAAATGAAAATATATGCAATCACTTCTCAGTTTGTGCTGTTTCTACACAAAGAAGTAAATAAATTAAATTATGAAACACCACATCAATTTTTCATGCCTCAATAAAACTTTAATTTTAAAAATTCTTCACAAGACTATAAAAAAAAGATACATGGCTGGAGAGATAGCTCGGCAGCATAAGTGCTTGCCTGGTAGGCACAAGGTACCAAGTTCAATCCCTGGTACCTTGTTCTCTGCTGGCCCACAAACTGGGCATGGTGGCATGGTCCTGGATCCCCAGCATTAGAGATGCTGAGCTAGGAAGATCATTATGAGTCTGAACTGCATCATGAGACATTGTATCAAATAATAATAATTGTAATAATCATGATGATGAAGATGATGACGGTGATGATGGTGTAACACTGGGACAGTAAGAATTAATAGGGTTCTGTCAGAAAAAAATTTGATGTGTGCTCACTTTGCTCAATGTCCAGCTTAATTATCACACTTATTATACCACATGTTATAACTAATGCCATTTTTCCTCAAGTGCTGCTGACTTGGCTACCCATTATGATTGACCACTGAAAATATTTTCCCTTATTTTATTTGCAAAGATGTCAATTAAATAGACTTAATATGTGATACTTCACAGTTCTCCTAAACTTTAGCCCTATACTGTTGGAAATTAACCATTTTTTAAATTCCATATACATCATATTTTTATCAAGACATAAATTTGGACTGATAACACTATTCACCTTAGAGATGTCTGTATCAATTACTTATTTATACTTCAACTTCTGTATTGACAATTTAAGACCAACAATTAAAGTGACTGTCTTTGATTTTTTTGAAATCCATTTTTGAAGAAAATTTTCCCTAATACTGGAAATTTTAAAAGTTTATGACATTAAACTCTACTTCTTACCTTCTTAATGTTACCTGGGCTCTACCTTACTTGCTGGTTGTTTGCTATTAAATAAACACAACTTACATAAACTTGCAGAAACCATATACATCCTATCAAAGATAATGTGTATCAACTATTCCAAATTAGTTTGCCTAAAGATAATCTTTAAGATCTGGATTTTAAGCTTTTGGAACTTTAACTTTAAAAGATAAGAACACATGATTACAGGTTTTTTTTTTTATTTATTTTAGAGTTTTTGGATTTTAACTCAAAGTGCGATTTATTTCATGAGCTTTACTTTCATGCTCAAATTAATTTGAGGATATCATATTTGAATCTGGTATGGTCTACGCTGTTAACATTTTGTTACTGGAAATTCTTTGTTCAGTTTGAGTCTCTCACTGCTGTAACTTAATTAATTTTTTTTCTGAGAATCTTTGCTGGATGACATGGCTGAATACAATTTATGATGGAACACATCGTTTGGAATGGATTTCCAGCAATGAATATTTTAGCGTCATATTTTGATCCAACTCAGACCTTCAGAAATGCCCATCTACATTACCTAAATAGTATTGAACAATACAGAGTTGTTGGTATTAGGAAGAAATCTCCTGAAGCTGAGAGTATCCTTGTATTGCGTTGTCTGTCTTTAGTGTTCCAGGAAGAGTCATACCTATTGTTATACTGAGACATAATGGGGAAGCCCAAGACAGTAACAGAATACAAAGCCAGGAGTATTCCGGAATGTGTATTGTTTTATTTCAGTTATGATTCCTGTCTTAGATAAAGATATTTATTCCAGAGTTTTAGCACTTGCATTTTCTTCATTCTCATTTAGTAAGTGTGGTATGGCCACTCTTCTACCTGCTTTCCAACAATTAGTCCAAGGGGAATTCATAGGGTACTAGCCACATACTGCTCTGAAAACAAGAATGTTATCATTTCCATTCTGTAATGAGGCCAAAGGAAGGCAAATAACTTGCTCACGACCCTAAATGACAGTTATGGTGCCAAATCAAGTGTCCCTTTCTTGATCTGTACCACCTTGAACTTACCAGATGCTTTCCAGTACAAGTGTCTAACTTCTTCCTGAAACAATTTGTCCACTTGGTCTGTGATGCTACCAATTTCAGATTTTCCTATTTTCTGAGTGGCCTGTTCCTCTCATTCTCTTTTGGTTGGTTCTAGTTCACTGCCTGGTCCATTAAGACTGGAACTCTGTAACCATGCTGTGTACCCCTCTGAGCCCTATCTGTACTTCTCTGACTAATCATCAAATGCCATTCAAATACTAATGACAAAACTTTTATGTCAGTTATCCACATCTTTACCTTGAGACCCAGAACTGTGCAACCAAGGATTGTATTGCAAACTTAACACAGATATTTCTGTGGTCTTTTAAATTTATCATACTCAAAGTAGAACTATTGATTTTATACACTCCCATCCTGTTCATGTCTAAACAAGCTCAGGACTTCTATAGTTCCTCCATTTACATGACGTAAATGTTTATAAAAGCACACAAATATGCATATTTCAGTGATAAATGCTTTGATTTCTAGGGTGTCTGTGTGTCAGTTAGGGAGAGAGTGGTGTCTCATAAATGTGAATATATATTTGTATGGTACACATAATAGGCACAGAGTAGGATCTTCTCAATGTTTTTCTATATCCAGTTTAAAAATTTAATAAAAATATATTTGCATATTACTTTAAAAATTTGAAAATTGAAAGAGATCATTATTCTAGAGAAACATACATTGCCTATTATACTTTTTAAAAAGTCTCTGTTTTAGAAGAATCATTCAATGAAGTATTTATTTACATTCAAGAATTAGAGAAAAATTTGTCCTCTTTTTCACAAGAGAAGTGATTTAATAGTTAATCAAATAAGGCCAGGCATGGCAGTATACAGCTATAGTTGCAGGACTTGTGAGCCTAAGGTAGAAGGATTGCTGCTTGAATCTAGCTTAGTCCACAAAATGTGTTCAAGACCAGCCTAAACTGCACACTTAAACCCTGTTGCAAAAAGAATGAATAAATAAATGAGTACATAAATAACCCTAAATTAGATTGCTCCCACATAAGACCTATAATGCACTGTTGTGTTATTTTCAGATGTATATTTTTCCTTATGAAGGTCTTACATTACAGTTAACATGAAGAGCAAATGTTGGCTCTTTAAAGACACAGAGTTAAACATTATTTTAGTTTTTAAATCTTTTACAGGATATGTTGGAAATAATTTGCTAAAAGCATTTTTCTATCAGGAAAACCTTAGATAAAAACACTAGATACAAAAGAAAAATACTAGCATCTTCACCATAACTTAATGTATGGCATATTTTATTTAGAATTCACAAATTTACCCTATGCATTGTTCCTCTCCTAGCTGGCCCAAGGTTAAGCAACTGTACCTAAGGAGTGTTTTGCTTATTTGTTATCATTTACCATGCATTCCTTTCATTCCATTATTTTTATTTTGCTACTAAAATTACCCATGATATTTCACTTACACTTAAGCTCTCCTCACCCCTTGTAATTTCTGGTTTATGTTTGAGAAATCAATTCTCTATTGATTGAGTTGTACTGACTATTATCAGCCTTTTTTTTAAGAAAGTTATGTTCAGACCTCATCATCAATGCTTACAGAGACTCTCTTTCCATTGACTCTGTGGTTCTATAACCTTCTTCTCCTTTACCTAATCGTCTGCAGAATCCTATTTCTGCTGTAGCAGGCCATCTCTCCTATGTCAACACTATTATTTTTCAATGCTACTTTCTTGACTTTTTTCTTTTCATTAGGTTCCCTTTGCTCTGAAGCATGAGAAATATGGTAACATATTTTAAAAATGTTTAATAAAATGTCCAAACAATATGCCAGATTTGGCATAATTTTTTTCACAAGACCTCATCATAGCAAAATGATGGGTGTGAGTTTGGTGCTGAGAGATCTCACCAAAAACTCTGAAGATAGACATGGCAAGTCATGCCATCCCGAGTATTTGCTGACTATAATGAGAGATATCTTTAAGAGGGAATTGGATTGTAGACCTTGGTTTGATTGAAAAGAGTTATGTTCTCACAAACAGTATGGCTTTGCACATGCAGCCATTTGGAACTACCTTTCTACCTGAAAAAAACAATTGAACTTCTTCAAGTCATTAAGTGAGATGGAGAGGCTTCTGCATTTGAGGATTGGTGTAGGAGAAGCTTCAGTCAGCCATCACAAGGCAAAGGGAAGGAGTCATGTTTGTTTTATTTACATATAAGCTGAGCTCATGGCAGATTATATTGTCTGCCTTGCTTTCTTATTAAATTTTATTATTCTCTGAGAAAAATATAGATGATGATAAGCAATAAAGAGTGCAGACAATAAGAATATTTGACCCAAAACTTGAAATAGAAACAGTATCTATTTATCTGTTTATCTACCTATCATTTATCATCTATCTATTTATTTCTTGAAAGAATCCTAGAAAATCTTGGATTCGGGAGCAATAATTAGAAACAGTGACAAAGAGATTTATGGAGGTAAGGCCATACATGCAATAGGATTCATTGCGTGGTCCTATACACTTAGGATATGCAGAATCACAGAGTGTCTCTCCTAGATGAAATCTTACATCTCTTGTATAAACTATGTATCAAACTGGAAGAGAAATGGGGCATTCAGTTGAATTATTTTTAAAAAATTATTGGTGTATATCAGTATGTAATAATGGCGCTCATATGGGGAGTTACTGAGTACGTGTAACACGTCTTAATTCTCTTCTCCCTATCCTCCCTTCTCCTCTGCACCTGTCTTCTCCATCCCCTGCCTTCTTTCAAGTGATCCATGGAAAGTGAAAAAAGTCACACACAAGCTTAAATATTAACTGGCTTAAATATCGCATAGGCTTACATGAAAAACCTAAAATTTAGAGAGATTAATGAGGTAAGATGAATCAGAGATCTAGATCTCAGCTGGATTTTATTAAGTTGACAAATACTTAGCACATACGTAATCTGTGCCAGTCACTCATCTGATTGCCAGGAACAGAATTTTAAATAGGAGAAAAATTCTTTATGAGGAACACATTTGTTGATTGATTGATTTGCTACATTGTCTTTCTATGCAGCATGGACTCCTAGTGATCCTCCTGTCTCAGCCTCCCCACTGCTGGGGCTGCAGGTGTGTGCCAGCACACCTGATTTGGTGGCCAGCAAAGTAGCATGGCTTGAAGTACGAGGCAAGTGCTTAGATGCTCGGAAGCTCAAATTTTAATGTAACAACAACAACAAAATAAAACAGTAGAGATATATGCAGTATGTATAATTACATATAAAACTAAAAACATAGGCACACACACAAGATAAGCAAAAAAAAAAAAACCATTAAAGGTGTTAAGATGATGTCAGTTTTGGGTATCTAAGAAGGTGTGTGTGTGTGTGTGTGTGTGTGTGTGTGTGTGTGTGAGTGTGTGTAATTTGGCTATTGTGACCGATAAGAATGAGCATCAAAGCAAAAGGTGAAGCATGAACACTAGATTTAAGGGAGACAATTGAGGGCATAAAACCTGTTGAAGAATCAGAATGTTCTCTTGTCAGTTAAAAAAATTATGAATAAGAAAGATCAATCTCCAAGAATGTAGAGCAAAACCATAGGAATTAAAACTATGCCGTGTGGGGGTGCATGTGGAAAATGAACCTCAGTTCAGTATGAATCCATAGCCAACAGTCCTTGCATTTGAAAGATGCTGATCCAAAGTCCATATTCATTGCTCTAAAATTGGGAAATACTAGTAACTTGCAATGGTTCTCTGATTTGAGCAAATAATGGCATAAAAGACCACTGGACTACATGTACAGCTACTTTCTGTTAGTTCAGTGAGAAGAAAGATTTGCAGTAATAGTGTTTAGGAAAGATATCATGTCTACATCTTTTACTCTGAATAGCTACTACGAAGAAAACAATATGCAATGTATTAGTCATTGTAACTGTCCTACTAACCTATTTTGAAACTGTCTCATTGTTATTTCATTTTCATTAAAATTAACAAAATTTTAACAAGGGAGCTAAGTAAGGCATCACACAGAAAACACATCAAGATACCGTAGGATGGATGCAATAGTGACGCACAGGATCCTGTAGAATGATGGTAAATTTTAAAGACGAGATTATTAATTATAAATTTAAAATCTGTGCCTTAAGTATGGGCACACAAAAAGAACCCAAAAAGCTATAAAGCTGTTGCTTATTCATTTAGCTAGAGAGACTATTATTCATCTCTCCACTATAGACATAGAGATTGTTGCCTTTTCATAGAAACATCATACACATTTGTTCATATGGATTGGTGAACTGTTATTTTAGAGTACTGGGGTATGTCTCAGAATCCATCACATTTCTTGGCTATGTTTTTTCCTAATTTTTCTAAGGTTCTCTAAAGAAGGTGTCTGCAAAAAAGATGTATGCAAAACACTAACATCTATTGCTTCTATGGAAAATTGCAAGAACAGCTCCCTTCTGCTGGTTAATATAGCGGTCTTAAGCCTCATGGGAGAAACACTCTCTTCTGATGTGGAAATGACTTCTGTGCTTGCTGCCTACAAGTGAGCTTGTAGGAGAAGTAAACATACTAAATTCTAACTTACTCCCACGAAGCTCCACCACAATTTCAAAACCGAGATAGTCATAGGAAAGGAACAAGTGTTCACATAAATATACAAAAGTGTAGAAACAAAAAAGTAATTTCATAAATGACAGCATCTGCTATAAATCAAATATAAAAATGAACCAAAAAAATTGTAAGTGTGGTACAATAGTTGGATTTTGGAGATCACTTGAATATGAACAGTTTAGGAATAGATTCTTAGCCTTTGCACTCTGTGCGAATGGTATTTAGAAAAAACCAACATCCTAGGAAATTTTAAAATGAAAGGAAAAACAAAATCTCAGTCTTCACAGCCAACATACTTTACCCATTATGTCAATTGTGCTATTCTGCTTTTATCTGCCAAATATTCAATTATCTACCACAGGCAAGATTTCTGCGCACTGTGCTCCATCCAGTTGAACATTTGGACTGTCATCTCTGTTGGCTGAAGATCTGTAGGCTGCCTGTTTTGTCTTGAACCATATATTCCCTATCTTGCATCCTAATTTTTTAAAAGTTCCAGAAATCTCTATTTGCAATAGATTCACATTTTCATGTATAATTCTTTGTGTTTTGTCAAACAAGGGAATATATATTCACCACTTGATAGAAATTTTTCTGAAGGAGGAAGCAAAGATCCTTCAGTAAGAAAAATGTAAAGCCAGAGCTGACATACACACTGAGAGTCAACATTTTGAAATGGGTCATTACACTCGAGCTCCTCGCTTTAGCTGCAATATGATCTATCCAAACTTCCCAAAATATCAAACACTCTTATGTTTTCCCATGAAATTCCTAAGAATATTCTCCAGTTTCTTGAGAAAGGTAAAGTGGTAGAAAAAGTAGAATTTAACAGAACTTAAATTATTCTCTCTCTGTCTTTCTCTCTCTGTATATATATATATATATATATATATATATATATATATATAATATATATATATATATATATATATATATATATATATATATATATATATTCTATCTGTGTTATGCAATGGCTACCTCTTTTTATTTTTTTTTCCTGGTACTGGATATTGAACTTAGTACCTTACACTTTCCAAGCAGCCACTTAAGCCACAAAGCTATCTTCCTGGACCTACAATGGGTAATGGAGCATAAGTAGAAAAGCACTATCCAATTATTTTCTATGTAATTCAATTTCCAGCCCTCACTGCATATTTGAATCATTCAAGGTACTAAGCTTAAGCACCTGCCTGGCAAGTGAAAAATCCTGAGGTTGATCCCTGGCACCAATATAAAAAAAATAATAAACTATTAAAATTGTAATTTAAATAAAACATAAGACACTAAGTTGCATGAGAGATTTAAAAAGGGCCAAGACTGACAGCAAACCACAGCTCCTCTAGGACATGGAAATGAGACCCACAAAAGCCACTGCGTCTTTGGGGATCTAGACGGAGCAAACGGGAAAGAAACACTAGAAACTATAGAAAAGCTGGATGGGGTGAGTAGCCAACTGACAGTCAACATGTTACTTCCCCATAAACTACCCAATTGTTGCTAGCAGCATAAGAGGCAAAACTGGAGAGGCAGACATTTAGAAGCTGTTGGGAAGCTGTTCGGGAGCTGCGGGTTCTCCTGGGCTATTCTCTTTGAGAAACCTGTCATGCTGGCTTTCCTCAGCGTGGCTTAGGATGGTTACACCTCATTTGGGGGAGCTCTGTTCCTTTGCTTTGAGTACGGCTTCCTGACTCTGGAGCGAATGATGAAGCTGTTTACCTTCCTGGAGAAGCTTGCACTGGGTTTCCTGGTAGGGGCTCAGTAGTTCTCACAGTTGGAGGAGATTGGGACCTCACTGTCCCTGATAGCTGTGGTACTTTTAGGAAAGCTCTGGCTCCCACCTTAAGCATTGCACCCTGGCTCCAGTGCGGGGAACTCAGCCTACTTGCATACATCTTTCATCCTACCAGCACAGGGACCATTAGCCTTTCCCAGCAAATATCCATGAAATAGGCCTACGAGAGAGAGACACTGTAATGGCTGTAGGCCTGCAGCTGGACTCATGGGAGGTACTTTTATGAGCTCTAGACCTTCAGCTACACTCATGTGCACACTTCTATGTGGTTCAAATCCTCAGCTCAATTATTTGGTCTTTAGTGTGTGGACAGATTCACTGTACCTTTTTCATATGACTCTTGAGATAGCTATTATAAAGTAATTCTATAAACTAAGTCCTGTACTAATTTTTTCCTCCTTATAAAGTCCCAAATTACAGAAGTGTGAGAGAAATATAACACAACCCAGAAAAGTAGGGAATAGTCTGAAAAGCTCACCCTAAACCCTAGAGAGGGAACCTACCTCTGCTGACAAAGTAGAATGCTGGAGAGCATTAGCAGGTCCAGAAAGAAGAGTGAACTAAACTGGCTGTGTCATCCCCATGAAAAACACAGTTATTAAAATCTTCAAAAACAAGATGGAGTGCTACTCTAACAGTGACTTCTTCACACAACCAGAGTTGGAGAAGAAATCTAATGCACTGTCTGCAATATTTGAGAAGGTGTAATCAGTTTCCATTTTAAGAAATGGTTAAGTATTGAAAAAAAAAACACTAGAACAGCTACAAAATAATTCTGTTCCAGGTTTCTGGTATCACTCTGCCACTATAACCAGGTGGGAGACAGCTACAGGTGACAACCCTGCAGGGAGTACAGACTACACATAGACTTCCCCTCCTTAGAACTCTAATCTCCATCTGGGAAGTCTGAGAAGAGAAAAGGGGCCATGCAATTCACAGCAAGGATCTAGGCTTGTCATGCATGGCTTTCAGAGGGAACTAGGTGTACAGAACCTAGTATTTAGTCACAGGTATACATGAAGCTTTTTACTCCACCTACACCCCACATTAAGTCTCTTGGTCTTCTCCATCACCAGTGTAGGGAACGATATTTCTCTGTTTTGACAGAAGTCACAATGAGATAACAGACAAGTAGAACCTTGGGAACAGATCTGGGGTCAATTTTTAAACTCATAGGCCATATGGTTAATCACAGAAAGCTGCAACTTGGGGTGCACAGAAGGACCTAGAAACTGGAACTTGCCCAAGTTGCTGTAGCCTTAGAACTTAGACTCCATTTATTGACCATGTTCAGCAGGAAAAGTGGAGCAGGATTCAGCATTCACATAACAGCATGGACACAAAATAGGACTTAGCAGTCATCTACTGTCTCTCCATACACGGTGTATTGCAGTACGGTACATGTTGGAAAGAAGTCCCACACTCAGAGACACAGAGGATATTTTTTGTCATTTATTTGTTTATTCTCTCACTTTTCCTTTTGGGTAGGTAACACTTTCTATGTTTGTTTCTTTTCCTCTTTCTTTTATTCTTTCTTCTTGTTAGCACTTTCAAGTTACTTTTATTTAATTCTGATAATATCATTTATCTTTAGTTTTCTTGCCACCTACTCATCTCAATTTTATTTCTCAAATATTCTTTCCTCCTTTTTCATGCTCCCTCCATTTTTATAGTACACTTTTAGTAACCATTAGATACTTAGTTAATGATGTATTATTATTGTATTCATTGAAACCCATGAAAGATATGAAAGAGTTATACAGCTGATTAAAAATTCTACTGCAAGCAGGGGAAGCAGAGATAAAGAAAGTAACAACAGAGCATCAGAACTACTGGACATGCCTAATCTTAGTGAACATAGAATCAGAGGTACTTTAAAAACAACAGCACAGGTAAAGCAAATCAGAAGTGACTAGATAATGCAAAGAAGGCAAATTCAGACAAATTGGGATTAATAAAAAATTAGAAGATAGAACTTAATGTATAAAATTGCTATGTGCAGAAATAATAGCAAAAATTTTCCAATATGGGCCAAGAATTTAGCACAAAGAAAGTGATGCATATAAGCTACCAAATAGGCATAAGTACAAAAACAATGTCTGCGCAACACATCACAATCAAAATCCTAAAAGCCCAACACAGAATATAAATTTTAAAGCTACTAAAGAAAAGCAGAAAAACACTAATAAATGTTAACTGGTTAAAATAATAGCCATTTTTTAAAATATAAACCTTAAAGGCCAGGAGAGCTTGGAGTAAACTGTTTCAAACCTTGCCAGAAAATTACTGTATGGCCAGCCTGATATTTCCTGCATATTTTTCTGTCAAAATAGGCTGCTAAAGTCTTCCTATAACAAAGAGCACTTTAAGAAATTAATAGGTCTGGAGATATAGCTCATTATTACAGTGCCTGCATGGTAAACTCAAGGTTGTGAGTTCAATGCCCAGTATCAGAATAAAAAAATTCACAGCCTCAAAACCAGCACTACAGAAATCCTCACATCCTGGGAAGTAACAATGAATACATTAATGAGAAAAAGTCTAATTAAATGAATACAACAGATAAAGTGAGCAGGTAAGCAATATGAGAAAAAAAGGATCAATTACAGGAAAGCAATAAAATCACAGGAGTAAGTCAATATGTTTCAATAGTAGCTCTCCTTCTGAAAGGTCTCAGACTCCTAATCAAAACACACAGACTGGCTGATGGCATTAAAAATAACAATATTAGGGACCAATGAGATAGTTCAGTGGTCTAAAATGCCTGCTTAGGAAAGCCCAGGGACTACAGTTCAATCCCAGGCACCACATGCTGTGCCAGCCACACCCTCATGGCAGACTGAGCAGTGATAATAAAAGTAAATAAATAAACAGTATTATGCTACACACAAGAAAAGCATTTGATACAGAAAAATGTATAAACTAAAAATTAAAGAATAAAAAACTATTCTATGCAACAGGACTTGAAAATAAGCAGGAGCTGATAACATATTTCAAAGAAATGAGACTTCAAAAGAGGGTAAGAAGATTTTCACATATTTAAGAAATCATTCAACAGAATTATAAATATATACATTGAGCACTGACACATCTAACGTGATTGTTATAATATTCTGTGCCGGTGCTGAAAGAAACGATGAGAAGACCTGGTGAATTTAGCTCAGAGGTGTCACTGAGATTCTGTCTCTCTCAAAGTGAGCTCAGACCCTCAGAAGTATCTCCGGCCCAGCAGGATGGCTCAGTGGTCTAAAGCGCCTGCCCCGGCACCACATACTGCGCCACCCTGCCTTCAGGCCAGGCTGAGCCGGCCATTAAAATAAACAAACAAAAGTTCTGAAATACGAAAGAATAAATAAATAAATAAATAAATAAATAAATAAATAAATAAATAAATAAATTCTTTTAAAAAAAGAAGTATCTCACTTTTATTTGGGGTCAAGGAATGCGCTCTGGTGCAGAATCACTTTAGTAAAGAAATGTTACAACCTCTGACCTCCATTTGCCTAATCCTAGGTTCACACAAATACTAATTACAGAGGTTTCAAGCAAGGGAGAAGACTGCTAATGGAAAGCCTTCAGGGTAAGCTGTTATCTTTCTCCTTGAATCTAAGCTTTCTAGGATTCCCAAAACCACTGCTGTCCCTGGGCTTTGTTTTATTGCTCTTTGTCTTGTGAGCCGCTAATTAGGTATCTCTACACCTGATAAAACAAACACCACTAACAATGAGGAAAATATCAACAAAATTATACTGAAGGCCTCAATAATCCAGCAACATAAATATACAGATAAACACAATAACAACAGCAAAAACCCACAGAGAAAATCAAAGTTGAATCATCCTTGAAAGGAATGTTTAACATGTCTGGTCATTAGATTTTCAAACTAAAACAACACTGAAATTCCATCTTACTCCTGAAAAAATAAACTCAATCAAGAAATCAAACAATAACTAAACACTGGTGAAAGGCAAAGAGCCCTTTTATTTATTTATTTATTTATTTATTTATGTCTTTTTGAAACAGTCTTGCTACGCAGTTGAGGCTGGCCTTGAGCTCACTTTTGTAGCCCAGGCTGGTACCAAACTCGCAACAATCCTCCTGCCTCAGCCTCCCGAGTGCTGGGTTTACAGGTGTGAGCCACCACACCCAGCCAAAGAACCCTTTTACATTACTGATGGGAATATAAAATGAAAGTCAGTATGGCATTGCCTCAAAAAAGTAAAAGAAGAAATTCTACTCCATTCAGTTATTTCTCTTCTAGCAATCTTCCCCAAAGAGTCAAAGCTATCATAGAAGAGTGATACATGCTTATCATGTTTATATCAGCACAATTCATAATAAGAAATGACCTGGATCAAAGGATGAATGGATGAAGAAAGAAAATGTGTTATTTATGAACAATGGAATCACACTCTGCTATAAATACTAATAAATTGAAGACATACAGGGAAATGGATGAACCCTGAAATCATGGTGGTCATTGAAATAAATTAGACACACATGCTGAAGTTTTACATGATTTCTCTTATTTAAGGAGACCAAACTATAAATAAAGAGCAAAATAGGAGATAAGAGGAAACAGAAAGCTAGGTCTTTTGCAAAGGGAAGGTGACTAAGAAATGAAGGGAGAGGTAGAAGGGGGAGGAAATAAGAATAATTAGGAACTGTTAGGTACATGTATAAGTTCCCTGTGATGATGAGTGTAATCATTTCTTTCTGTAAACATGTACTAATAAGAAAAAATTTTAAAATAAAGGAACGGATAGATACAGTAAGTCCCTGCATGTAGATGATTTCTGTTGCAGTGGAGCATAGAGAAGTTGAATTCATTTGTTTAGGGGACAGAATGAGTCTCATACAGCCTTTGTACAGATAAACAATGTGAAATATATGAGAGTCAAACACACACATTACTGTAAATAAACTACATTTACATCTACACTTATATTAAAATGGTGGGACACTATAGTGCAATGACTGCAAGTGAACTACTTTTGCAATAAGGACACAGCAGAAAAACTGTGACAATACTCAGCAAATTCATGAGTTACTTCTGTAGTTTGTTCACACATCTATATATACATAGATATGAAGTACAGTAGCTATCTGTGCAAGCTTATAACACAAGTATACATGTCTGGGACTTAGTATGAACTCTATTCATATAGGCAAACATTTTTTGCAAGAAAAAAATTTGCTTTCAATGTAGACTGAACACAAACCCCAGGACAAAGACCTAATGATTGAAGAGATTGCTTAACACTAAGCTTACAGGCAGACAGGAAAGTTATTTTTTTAATATATACATACATGTAATGTATCTTACAAATTCAGAGTTGTGGTGTAGTTTTATGTACTTAATTGTTCGGGACTTTTAAGTTTTGGGCTTTTTTTTTTTTTTTTTTGGCTTTTTCAGACAGGGTCTCACTATCAGTTTAGGATGGCCTTGAGCTCACTTTTGTAGCCCAGGCTGGTCTGGAACTCGCACCGATGTTCCAGACTCAGCCTCCCGAGTGCTGGGATTACAGGCATGCACCACCATGCCTGGCTCTAGGATCTTTAAGTTTTGCTATTACTAATAGAACAGAAAATGTCTGTCTTCTTTTTTTGTTTGTCTAGGCACTACTCTTTTATTTGTTTGTTTTTGGTTTTTGTTTTTTTTTTGTTTTTGGTTTTGTTTTTTGTTTTTTTTTTTTTCCTTTTTGAGACAGGGTCTTGCTATGCAGTTCAGGCTGCCCTTGAGCTCACGTTTGTAGCTCAGGCTGGTCTCGAACTCACACCAATTCTCCTGCCTCAGCCTCCCAAGTGCTGGAATTACAGGCGTGTGCCATCACATCCGGCTTTTGCACTACTGTTGGTCAAACCCAGGGCCTTGATTTGTTAGTGCTGTACCCTGAGCTACATTCCTGCCCTTTTTTGGCTGATTTTATTTTTATTGATTTTTTTTTATTTTTTGTTTTATTGTTATTATAATTACTCTTACAATAGTTAATAAAATGTATAATGTTGTCTTCATCATAGATGCTCAGAGCACAAAATGTAGAAATGATTTCTTGTTTAAACATCATTAATTCAGATCTTTCTTTGCATTGCACAAAGAAAGTAGCTTGGTATATAGTCCAATAGTCTATTACATTAGTGAATTATCAGCTCATCTGGCATTATTGGAGTCTGTTGAATTGAGCTTCTTACAAAGCAGCATATGAATACGGCTTTATTTTTTTTCTACCTGTGGTTGGACTTTTCTGCTAGATGGTTAAGTCCAAGATGAAGCAAGGCCTATGTTATAAAAAATATATAACTTTTGTATCTGACAAGGTCGGTCAGGTCCCCTCAGGGTTTAACCTGAAATCATGCACTGCCATTTGCAAAACTTTTGTCATTGTCAGTCATCTGGATGAATTGTAGCCATTGACTGACCAATTTGCTTTCTGTGAAAGCCTGAGAGAATATTTTCTTTTCAGGTGACTCTCCTTAGACACACTGTACATCATTGATCACTTTCTTCTGTGGATCTACAATCCCCTTGAACAGGAAATTTGGGACTCCACTGAGTTATATACTGTTACAGTACAGGTTTTTTATGTCCTGTCTTCTCACTAAACTTATAGCCACAGTATTAGCTATACTCATATTCCTTTTTTTTTTTTTTTCACTAATTATTTCTACCGCCAACTTAAGTTGTTGATTATCCAGAAGAGAAGCTTAATAATATCATTCCATGTAACTTAGGGAATTGAACTTTACATCACTGTCATTGTGAATGCCAAATACCTTAGATACAATGTGAAACAGGTATTTTCCATCAATTGTTGATATTCTAAAGTTTAAAACTGCTATAGAATGAAAAAAGAACAATTACTCATTGTTATACAAATATTTATGAACTTAATCATTTACAAAATTGTAGTGTGACACTTCTATGACCTTTTTCCCTTGTCTCATATTATTTTGTCTTTCCTTTCTTTCTTTCTTTCTTTCTTTCTTTCTTTCTTTCTTTCTTTCTTTCTTTCTTTCTTTCCTTTTATTATTTTAAGCAAACATTTACTAGACAGAGAGTATAGCAATAATCTATATGACATTAGAAAAAGTCATATCTAGAAAAACCAGAATGATAAGTATTCCAAACATGTTTTTAGTATTACACATTGCTATCTTCAGTGTATTTGCTTAATTCAAAGATATTAGAATATCAGAAATCAGTCAGGGTGTAATTCTACCAATTATGTACTAACTTCAAAAACCTCCTGGATATTTTTAGGAACATTATCTTAACCATCTTTTGTAAATACGTGCATGGTTTTGCCCCTAACATGTTTCCTATTTTTTCTTCTCTTAGCTCTTTCTTCATTGATTAATCCTTAAATTCTTGATTTCCATTTGACTATGTTATAAATTTCCATTTATCTTCTTTTGAGTTTTTATTTTAGGGAGACTATATGATATTTACACATGTAGGTGTGGTTTATTACACTTATGAGTATATGTTCAAGATATGTCCACTTAACTATGAAGTCTTTGAGTTTTTCATTCTTTATAGCTGAGTAATATTGCATTGTGTAAAAGTACTACATTTTTTTCAACTGTTTTTTCAGATGATGGGCATTTTGGTTGTTTCAAAGATTTGGCTATCGCAAATTGTGCTGTTAGGCAAACAAACATCACTATGATAGGATGTTTTCAGTTCTTCTGAGAAAATTTCCAGTAAGGAGATAGCTGTATTCAATGGAATTTCCAGATCTAGTTTTTTAAGGAGTCTCCACACTGATTTCCATAACACTTGTACCAGTCTGCATTTCCAACAGCAGTGGAGAAGTATTTCTTTTTTCTGCAGTCTTTCCAACATTTGTTATTGGTTGATTCTTTTATGATAGCTATTCTTTCTGGGGTGAGACAACATATGTGTTGTTTTAATTTTCATTTCACGATGGCTAGCAGTGCGGAACATTTCTTTGTGTATTTATAAACTTCCAGTATTTCTTCCTCTGAGAAATGTGTGTTCATTTTGGATGCCTATTTCTGGATTGAGTCTTTAAATTTGGGGGCCCTAATGTTTTTTAGTTCTTTATAAATTCCAGATAGAAGATTTGTGTGAGTACTTGTCAAATTTTTTTTGAAATTTGTGCATTATCTTTTCACTTTGTTGGCGATTTCTTTTGACATGCAAAAGTTTCTCCGTAGGAGAAGGTCTCGGTTATCAACTCTTTCAAGCATTTAATGTGCATTTTGTTTTTGTCCATGAACTGCTTGCTAACCCTAATGTCTTCAAGATTTTCTCCTACATACATTCTCTTCCAGGAGATTTAGTGCTTCTGTATTAGCATTTAGGTCTTTAATAAATTTCGATGTTAGTTTGGTGCGTGGTGATAGACCTGGCTCAAGTTTTAGTTTCTGGAATGTAGAAATTCATTTTTTTCTAGCACTATTTCTTAAAGAGGCTGTCTTTCTTCCAATACACATATTTGGATCCTTTGTTAAGGATAAGGTGGCTGGGTGTGTTTTTAGCTGCTTCTACATATTTTAATCTGTTCTTTTGATCTTCAGATATGTATCTATATCTATATAGATATAGATATATATATGTAGATATATCTATATATCTATCTATCTATCTATCTATATATATATATATATGTATATATATATATATATATATATATATATATATATATATTGCCAATACCATGCTGATTTTATCACTGTAACTTTGTGACTTATTTTTAAGTCAGGTCTGTAATGCTTCTTGCCTTGTCTTTGTTGGCCAGGATTGCCTTTGTTATTCTAGGTCTATTCTTGTTCCAAATAAATGTTAGGAATGATTTCTCAAGGTCTGGAGGTTTGTTGGTGGTATTTTGATTGGGATTGGATTAAATCTGTATAGAAATTTTGGAAGTATGGACATTCTCACGATGTTATTTCTACCTTTCTAGGAACATGTAATATCTTTCCATCTTCTGAAATTCTCTATGTTCTCAGAGTACCATAGTTTTCATTGATAGATTTTTACTTCTTTAGTTAGATTAATTCCTTGGCATTTCATTTTTGCAATGCTACTGTAAAAGGTATTGTTCCTCTAATTTGTCTCCCAGTGTGTTTGTTATTTGTTTAAAGGAATGCTATTGAATTTTCTGCATTGAATTTATATCATGCTATGCTATTGAATTTGCATATTAAAGCAAGTAGCTTCTTGATGGAGTTTTTTGGGTCTTCTAAATAGACTATCATGTCATCTGCGAATAATGATAGCTTAAGCTCTTCTTTTTTTCCTATTCTTATTGCTTTTATTTCTCTCTCTTTTATAACAGCTCTAGCTAATAATTCCAGAACTATTTTGAATAGGAGTGGTGATAAAGGACATCCTCGACTTGTACCAGATCAGAGAGGAAAAGACTTGAGTTCTCTCCATTTAGAATTATGTTAGTCATTGGATTGTAACAGATAGCTTTTATCAGACTGAGGTAGAGGCCATCTATTCCAATTTTCTGTAGAATATTGAACATGAATAAATGTTGGATTTTCTCAAGAGCCTTTTGTGCATCAATTGAGATGATCATGTCATTTTTTGATTTGGCACTATTGATATAATATATTATGTTTATAGAATTGTGTATGTTGAACCATCCTTGCATCCATAGGATAAATTCTACCTAGCCATAGAGTATAATCTTATTAATGATATGCTATATTCTATTTGTGGGGATTTTATTAAGGATTTTTGCATCTATTTCATGAGGGAGATTAGCCTATAGTTCTCTCTTTAGTTGCATTTTTCTCTGGTTTGTGAATCAATATAATACTTGCTTCTAAGAACAATTTTGAGAGGATTGTTTCCTTTTCAATTTCAATAAAGATTTTCAGCTGCATTGGGATGATATCTTGTGTAAGTTTTGTTTAGAATTCAGCAATGAAAAAAAAAAAAAAAAGAATTCAGCGATGAATCTATCAAGACCTGAAGTTTTTTTTGTCAGTAGGCTTTTTATTACTTTTTGTATTTCATTGGCTGTAATTGGGTTATTGAGCATTCTTATGTCTTCTTGATTCAGTTATGGTAATTTTTACATTTCTAAGAATTGGTCCATTTCATCTGTGTCTTTAATTCTCTGAGAATCAAGATTCTCAATGTAGCTATAAATGATATGAAACTGCACTTGGTCTGTGGTAATTTTGCCCTTTCACTCTTTATTTCTTGTTTTTTTATTGTTATTTTTTAGGTTTCTTACTTTTAATAAGAAATAACAATGTATAACAATGTGACAGTTTAAAAACACGTTAGTAGTCCATTTGAATATTTCATATGATGTATATTATTGTTCTATTAGTTATATAGAGCACAGGGTGTAGATGTTATAATTTTTCAAATCATTATTGGTACAACCAAATTTATTCTCATTGAACTAAGAGAAAGTAGTAATATACATAATCCAATGTTCCATAACTGCAGTGGGTTATTGGTAAAACTGGCAATGCTGGAAGCTGTTGATTTAAGCCTTTTACATCTCAGCATTCTAATATAGCTTTCTGTTTTATGCCTTGCTTCTCCACTGCTGGTGATAATACAGACTGGTGCAACCATTATGGAGAGTGGTGCAAAAACTCCTTAAAAAGTTAGAACTGGAAATCCAATTCAATTGAGCTATCCCCCTACTGGAAATTTTCCCAGAAGAACTAAAATCATCATATCATAGGGATATCTGTGCACGTGTGTTTATAGCAGCACAATCTGTAATAGCCAAATCTTGGACACAATCAAAACGCCCATGAACTGAGGAATGGTTGAAAAAGATGTGGTACTTTTATAAAATGGAATATTTCTCAGCTACAAAGAATGATAAACTAGAAGACTTCATATATTAACAGATGTATCTTGAACATAAGTTCATAACTGAAATAAACCAGACCGACATGTAAATATATAGTCTCCCTAGTGTAAGATCTCAAAAGAAGAAATAAAAATGGAGATACATAACATAGCTGAATGGAAATCAAAGACTTAAAGGTAAAACAAAGAAGTAACTGCAAGCAGAAAAGATAGAAGCAAGGCAGGGGCAAAGCTATGCAGTTATATACATAGGATGAGTTACATATTAGTCCTAGGAACATCCAAAATATTTTTGACACTGAGGACAGCAATGTGTAACACTAAAAATACACTAGGAATGCCTGTTATTCTGGTCTTTTAGATGTGTACTGCTTCTAATGTAATTTCATTTACTGCTACACTGTCTCTCAAGTAAATGGTTGGTTTACAAGAAAATAAAAAATCTGAGAGTAAGAGACTAGGAAAATGGCCTAGATTTGACTGGCTACAATTTCGTATATTCTTAAGTTTGTAATGTGCAAAAAATATGTAACTGCTTTAAGATGTTTGATACTCAGAAAGACAGTGTTGTCATGCTGAAGTACCTATGTTATAGAGTAATAGTATCACTAAACTTTTCTTTTGGAACTTTAACTGTATAAGTTTACAGACCAAAAATTAGATAAAAGAAAGGTTACAAGACCAGCCAATATTTTGCCCCTGGCCCCTGAAGGTCAATGAGGACTCAGGCTATAAGAGAAACTGTGCTATAACATCCTGTTACTCGGTGGTTTTCCAAATTTTCTATCGAAGGAGATTATGAGGCTACAGAGGAAAGGGACTGAAGATACATAGTGTGCAAAGCAGAGTCACGTAAAGAGAAAACATTCTCTCAGGTTTTCACAGAGAGCAAACTGGTCACGCAATGGCCGTGACTCATCAAGATGGCTGACACTGACAGTTACATGTCAGTGTTGCTATACAGATTGTGCTCACACTTGCCCTTCACCACCGGCAGAAAAGTTTAATCACTCTATATTTTTTGAGTTTGAGTTTTTTCTTTCCTCATTTTGATAAGGTTAGCTAAGGGCTTATCAATTTTATTTAATTTTTAAGGCCCCAGCTTTTTGATTCGTTAATTCTTTGTATTGTTCTCTTCATCTTCATTGAACTAACTTCTGCTCTAATCTTTAATTTCCTCCAGGCTTTGGGTTTGTTTTGCATTTTCTTTCCTAAAAGATTGAAGTGCAGCATTTGATTATTTATCTGTTCTCATTCAGTTTTGTTAATGTGGGAGTTTAGAGTTATGAGTTTCCCTCTAAGAACTGCTCTCATGACATCCCATAAATTCTGATAAGTTTTGTTTTAATTTTCATTAAATTGTAGAGGCTGGGGTGAAAGTTCAGTAGAACAAGTGCTTGCATGGCAAGCACAAGTGCCTGTGTTCAATTCACAGTTCTGAAAAAAAAAAAAAAAAAAAAAAAAAAAAAAAAAAAAAAAGAAAGAAAAGAAAAAGGATATGGGCCGAAAGATGGTTCAGTGATCTAAAGTGCCTGCTTAGACATGTTTAGGCAATGACTGGGACTGTGGTTTGATATCCAGCACCATATGCTGCACCAGTCCTACCCCCAGGATAAGCTGCACCAATCATAATACAAAAATATTTGTAGATATCATTTAATTTCTTGTTTAATTTCATATGTAACCCATTGCTTTCTGGGGAGTGTGCTGTTTAATTTCCATGTGTTTATGGGGGTTTTGTGGATTTTTTCTCATTTATTTCCAGTTTCATTGCGTGGTGGTCAGATAATATACATGGGACAATTTTTGTTTTCTTCCATATTTGTAAGCATGACCTATGAAGTATTATGTGGTGTATTTCATGAAATGTTCCATGTTTAGCTAAAAAAAAATGTGTGTTCAGAAGTAGCTTAGTGGAACATTCTGTATATGTCCACTAAGTTAAGTCCATTTGTTTCACATAATGGTTCAATGCTGTTACTTCTTTTCTAACTGTTTGCCTTTTTGACCTTTCTTTTTGATATAAGGGTTGTTAAGGTCTCTTATTAATATTGTTATTGGATATTAGAGTATTAATGTTCATTAAGATTTGGCTTATATAGCTGGGTTCACCTGCATACAAATCCTTTGCTCATTTTTGGTTTGAAGTTGAGACTCTCTGAGAATAGGATTGCTACCCCTGATTTGTTTTCTGATGTGCTGAGGCATGTAGTACTTTTTTCCATCTTTGACTTCAGCATTTGAATTTCTTTATGCATTAAGTGTGTTTATTTTATACAGCATATTGTTGGGTTTTCCTTCCTAATCCACTGTGCCAGTCTATTTCTTTTAACTAGTGAACTGAGACCATTTATGATGATAGTTATAATTGAGATGTATTGATTTACGCTTGCCATGTTATTTGCCTGTTTTTGGTTACCCGTTTATCTCCTGTGTTTAATTGCTTCTCCTGTTGGTTGGGTTTTTTCCATTGTCATTTGTGAAGTTCTGGTCATTTTGGTCTCTCTCTAGAATATCTTTTAGTAGTTTGTGTAGGGTTTACTTTGTCATCATGAAATTCTTCAGTTGTTCATTGTTATGGAAACATTTTACTTCTCCATCAAACTTGAAAGAGAGTTTTGCAGGGTATAGCAGTCTGGGCTGGAATTTGTTTTCATGAAGGACTTGAAAAACTGTGATTCGAGCTCTTCTTAACATCATGATATGTGAAGAGAAATCTGCTGCTATTCTGATGTGTTTTTCTTTAATTCATATCTTTTTCTTTTCTCTAGCAGTTTTTAGTATGTTATTCTTGTGCTGGAATTCTGGAATCTTGGCAATTATATGTCTAGGTGTGATTATAATTGGGTTGATATTATTTGGAGTTCTATATGATTCAGTCACCTGAATGTCAAATTGTTTCCCCATATTAGGGAAATTTTCTGTTATCACCTCTGCCCTTATTCCCTTTATGTCATTTATATGACTCCTTATTTCTCATTGATGCCTATCAAGCTCATGTTGTTCATCTTTACAGTCTTGTAGATTATGAATTATTATTTCCTGTATCCTAGCTGTTTTTCCTTTCTTACCTTTTCTCTAGCTGCAACTGTACCTTCAGGATGTAAAACTCTATCTTTAGTTTCATTCAGCTGACTTTTCCAGCTTGTCATTGAGTTTTTAAGTTCCTTTATATCTGTTTGACTCTGCTTCATGCAATCTAATTCTTTCCTATATTGCTCATTCAAAGAGCCCATCGTTTTTCTAATCTCCTCTAACTTTTTATCAGTATCTTCTTCAGAAGCACTTTTTAATTATTTCTTTAGGATTATCTTTTGTTTTTGTACCTCAGAGGTTATTTCTAATCTGATTTTGTCTTTATTTTACTGTTGTTTCTTTACTTGAAATGCTGTTGATTCAGATATTTCAGCTGTGTGATTCTCATTTTCTTCTAAGTTAGCATCTCCTGTATTTGTTCTCAGTGGGCTCAGGGCCAGAGATTGAATTTTGCTCTTTCTCTTTGTCATTGTTTTATGTCCTGTGACCTGTGGTGTATAACTTGGTGCAATTAAAGCTTTTGTAACTAATGAGTTCGTATTTTACACAGCAAGTGCAACCCTTATATCTGTGTTGCTAAAGAGGTATTAAATGTGAAATTTGTATTTAATTTAGTTCTGTCTATTTACCTAACTTTGATGTACATGAGGCAGATTATTTCAGTGGATGAGGAGGTTGGTCTAGCAGACCATGTGGAGCAGGCATTCTCTCTGGTGTATGGGCTGAGGATCCATATCTGTAAACATCTGAAACTCAAATAAAATGAAGTTTGCTCATCAACTTTATTTAAACTACATGAATTATTCTACATCATCTCTACATGGACCAATCCAATAAATAGAATCCTAAAAAGGAGAGAAGAAGAGAAAGTGAAGAGAAATAAAGACAGGAAGAAAAATAATAACAGATCCAGGGAGATAGTTCAATGATTTAAGCACCTGTCTGGCAAGTGCAAGGTCCATAGAGCAATCTCTGTTATCCACAGAAAGAAACATAAGAAAGAGAAAGAAAGAAAGAAGACAGAAAGAAAGAAAGAAAGACAGAACAAAAGAAAGGGTGTAGTTACTATCTTTGAAGATAGAAAAAGTTACTTATGAATAAAGGAATGATAGTGGCCTCCAAAAAATAAAAGAACTTTTTTTTTTTTATTTCTAGTGACTCCAGAAAATATTTACCCATTACGGTTTGTATCTAGTTATCCACCAAAAGACTCATGTAGCCACGGGGTGTCTCCTAGAGTTTGCAATTAACTCATGATCCAAAGCTGTGATTAAGGCAGTGATTGCTACATCCACCCTGTGACAGGTAGGCTGAACACAATATAAGTAATGGAGAGAGGCTTGCTAGCTGTTGCAGCTGCTGTTCCACCTTTTGCTCTTTGCTGTCTTCCGCCGACATGAATGGCTGCTCTCTCCCACGTGCCACTGGTGCCAGCTGAGTATGGACTGACACCTCCACACACTGTTAGCTAAATAAACCTTTCTTCCCTTAATTTTGAATATCTGTTGCTTAGTCTCTTCAATGACAGAAAAGTAAACAAGACAGAATTTGGAACTGAGTATTGGAGCCGATGCTGTGACTATACCTAACCATATGGCTCAAGGGCCTTTGGAAATAGTAGAAACAAGAAAGGTTCAGAGATGTCAGTCAAAAGAGAAGCACTGGAATGTCTATGACTTTTATGTATGGGAGATTTTGATTTGAGCTCTTAAACACAAAATGTTGATAGAGACCAGTCTGGGATTTTTTTTTTTTTTTTCTGGGAAGAACTGCACTGGTTGTTGGGCTCTAGCCAATGTGTGTTATGGCTTATAAGAAAGTTTGTCTGATTTTTTTTCTTGTGTCCAGAGCTTTTCCAGAGACTGAGATTAAGTGTAGAGGTCTGATTAATTTTGCAAATGAAATTTCAAAGCATTCAAATATAGAGGTAATGCCATGACTGTTGTTGGTGGCTGTTAATCAGATTTATGTTGAGAATCAAGAGCAAAGATCCCAGAAGGATGATTTAAAATGTTATGAGTTTGGGCAGAAAGAAAGTATCAATAAATCTGTTGACTGCAAAGATCGCCTGAGGGTATCACAAGAATCAGCAAATCTGGAACACTTGCAGCCTCAGAACTGCAAAAGTGAAAGGCTTTGCTCTGAGGAGAAAGTGACAGAGCACCATGTTTCAGAATAGTGGTGACAGCCACACCACGTTACAGAATGTCAGCATTATAGAGATTGTTCCTTGGAATCAGGTTCAGAGTACTCAGAAATCCAGGCACTTGATCCCTATAGTGAAGAGGGAAGAAAATCTGGCTTTTGCTCCAGCTGACAGACCTTAGCATCATTTACGTGGCATTGGTTTTAGGTGCATATAAAGTGCAAGAGCTCTGAGGTTAAGAAGGCTTCCTCCTAGATTTCATAAGAAGACCTGGTAGGGCAGGCAGTATGTCCCTGCCAGGGCAGTGTGTGAAGCTGTGATTGAGATGCCCACAGTGCAATGAGGATGCCAGGAGTTTGGAAAAGCCGGAAACATGGATCATCTAAGGAGTGTCGCAAGGAAGGAGCAAGCCTGCCTGTGTGAGAAGCCATGAGAACGACCACCTAGAATGCCACAGAGGTGAAGCGTCACAGACCTCACAATTTGCCAGATTCCTTTGGATGTTTCACATGGAACGACACGATTCAAACTAAGCCCTTCTGGATGTTGGACTTGCTTTATCACAGTGCTTTCAATCCTGCTGTTTGTACCTTTTGGAATGGTAATATTTTCTTCTGCCACTGAACATTGAAAACATTAAAGTTTCCATTTGTACAGAAGCTCGCAGCCTTAGATTTTGGAGGAGACCTGGAAAGAATACTTTTCAAAAATGCTGAAGCTGTTAGGACCTTGTCAACTTTTAGAGATGGGCTAAGATGCCTTTCGCATAAAGGGATATGCATGAGACTTTGGATGACCGGGGGCAGAATGTTACGGTTTGTGTCTGCTTGTCCAAACAAAGCCTCGTGCAGCCTTTGGGGTGCGCTTTTAGAGTTTGTGATTAAATCATGATCCTGTGTGGGTATTATGGGTATGAGTGATGCCCTGAGCCTGGGACAGATAGCCTGAATACACTATAAGGAATGTAGAAGGTCTTGCTAGCTGTTGCAGCTACTTTCCCCGCACGTTTTTCTTTGTTGTTTTCTGCTACCATAAATACTACCCTTTGCCGTGTTCCACTCTGCATTGGAGCGAGCCAAGTACGGACTGAAGCTTCCACAAACTGTGAGCTAAATAAATCGTTCCTTCCTTAATTTTGGGTATTGGGTGTTTTGTCCTGGCAATAAGAGAAAAGAAACTGAGCCAACCCCTAATGCTACCATGAGTTTACTCCAGCAAGTTTTAGGCTAGATTTATAACCTAAAGAACTATACAATAACATATATGTTATTTTCAGCCATTTAAATTGTGGTAACGCATCACAGTGATATTAGAAAATAACATTTATTCTACAATAAGTGATTACTATTTCCTTGTGGTATTAAAATCACAGCTTTTTTTTTTTTTTAATCTTTTTGAGACAGGATCTTGTTATGCAGTTGAGGCTGGCCTTGAGCTCACTTTTGTAGCCCAGGCTGGTCTCAAACTCGCACCAATCCTCCTGCCTCAGCCTCCCGAGTGCTGGAATTACAGGCGTGAGCCACCATGCCCGGCTTAAAATCACAGCTTAAACGTTATCATTTCAAACTAAAGTATTCCCAGGATGTTTCCTGCATTCAAAATTGAAGCTTTCAGAAGGTGATTGGACCATGGAAACACTGAGGTGTTCTTTGCTAAATAAGGTTTGGGAAGCAGAGCCAGATGTCTCCTTAGGATGAAAACTGAGAGACTAAATAAGATATAAAAAGTGCAACAGGTCTTATGCAAGGAAAGGAAAATACTCAAAAAACAACTGGAATGGGGAAAGGAGAAAACGAGGCTATATATATATACATATATATATTGTTCTAAATGATATATAATTGTACTAACATATATGCATTAGTACAATAATAGTGTAATATATAATTGTACTTATATATATATACCAGTGCAATTATCTTAGCATATATATATATATATATATATATATATATACTGCACTATTAATTCCTCTTATCTCATTGGAAAGAATAGTTGGTGTTTATATTGTGTGGTCATTTTTGCATGCCCATATCTGTTAATCAGAGCAATTACTTTGAAGATAGCAATTTGCAATATAATTACTATTGTTTTTTATTTTTAAATACTTTTAATAAGAAATAACAATGGACAGTTTCAAAACATGTTAGTAGTACATTCCCAATAACTGATACAATGCATATTTTTGTCTTCCTAATAGTTATACAGAGAACAGGGTGTAATATTATCACTATTGTTCATTTCCTATCATTTTGTTTTGCAAGTCTACTGATTTACTTGTTAATTCTTTAAGGAAGGAAGGAAGGAAGGAAGAGCTGTGTTCCTGGAATGTGACCTGGAAAGCTGTGTCTCCTGCCCAGCTATTCCTTTCTGTCTCATGCATAGAGCAGATTTTCTCCCGCACCACTGTCGGCTATCTCATTTCTCTCATGGTGACATCTGGTAAAGAAATGAACCCTCTAATATGACTAAAAATAAACCACTCCTCCAGTAAAATTGCATGTGTTGAGGATTTTTTTTTCTAGCAATGAAAGAAAGAGAAATATGGTAGTATCAGTGTGGTAAACATTTTGCTGCAAATATTAATAAACTAGAGATTAATGTATTTCTTCAAATTGATCATCAGAGCTGATCAATCTAAGGACCAGATATTCTTGACATTTATTCTACCATAAACTTTCACCATTTCCTTGTGACATTAAAATCACAGCTTAAATGTTATCATTTAGAGCTAAATTATTCCCAGGGGGTTTCAAACTCCTTAGATATATAGGTTATATAATCAAAATAAAATTTTAATTCATTAATGAACTGAGTAATCTCTGGTTTAACATTTTGTTTCTTTGAAAGAAATGTGACCCAAAAACTAGATGGAAATGGTGCATAAATCTAATCTGCATTGCCATGATGCAGATTACAGCCTTATATTTACCACCTCAGTGGAAAAAGAGGTAAGTAGTATTTTTTGCTAAAAACCCGCATGTGAGCTCACCATGGAGTGCAATACTTTACCTTTACTAAAGTAGAATAATATTCTGAGATGGAAATTAGGATATAATTAGGGAAATCTCCAGGGCACAGTAATCCTCTGAATAAATTAATGGAATTTTATCACGTGAAGCCTTTACATAATGCTTACATTTGAAATAAAATATTGTCAAAAACTTGAAACATTGCTGAATTTGTTAAATTGTCTGCATCATTTTGACTATAAAGGTGTAATATTTATGCACACATACCCAAAAATGCACTTTTTCCATGCAGGTTTATTCAGGTCCAGCACTAAAACTGTGACTTCTAGAAACCACCAGTTAGGGCATTCCCCTCTACACATATCCTTGTAAATATACTAAGTCATCCTTATTTAAACTCAGCTGCAAAACTAGTAAGTTTATCCTCACGTGAGCTTTGTAAATCAATATTCTCCATTATAGGATAACATTCATATTCGATGGAATGAGAAATGTCGCCTGAATTTAAATCACCACACATTCGCAATATTTTCCAGGGCAGAAAATAGCATCTGTTTGCAGCAACCATCACTGAGTAAAGTAGTCTGAAGGGTCTTGTTCTATTTGTATGGAATAATTAACTGATGCTAAATATAGCTCTGGGACTATTACAAATTAAAATAACAAATTGTTTCCAAATAACTTAATCCCAGAAAAATTCTAAAAGTATTTATGAGCATATAAAAGAACTTAGTATCCAACAAGGTAACATTCATAATGTCCAGTATGTAATCAAAATTATCAGTCATTGTAAGGAGTAGGAATTTATGACCCGTAGTCCAGATAGGAAATGAATCAGGGTTGGCCAGATAGCTCAGTAGATTCAGGCATCTGCTTAGACAGACTCAGTGGCTGGGTTTGATCCCCTGCCTGCCATGTGGGCCTCACTCTTGGGGTATTCTAAGGCCTTGACTGAGATTGGGCATGGTAGCATGTGAGTGTAAAACCAGCATTTGAGAGCCTAAAAACAGGAGAATCACTATGAATCTAATCTGTATTGTGACACCCTATAGACCTTGTACTAAATACATATAAAAGTGAGTCAAAAGAAAGAATGAAAGTGAAATATGTTGAAAATACTACTAAGGAGAGTCACCTAGAGAGAAAGCATCCTCTCAGGCTTTCACACAGATCAAAATGGTCAAGCAATGGCCATGATTCATCCAGATGGCTAACACTGACAACAGTTCTACAAAACATTGTACATGGACTCAAGGTAAATTCTGAGGGGATTTGACTGACTTTGGGAAATACAAAAGTTACATGTTTTGTTATATAGGTCTTGCTTGAACTTGCCCTTAACCACCCAGCAGAAAAGTTTAACCATGAGGCACAGAAAGTAAAGCTAGAGTAGTATGCTGAGCTGTAAAAGGCTTAAAATCAATAGCCTCTGAAATTGCCAGTTCTGCCAATAACCCACAATGATTATGGAATATAGAACTATGTAGACAATTACTTTCTCTTAGTTCAATGAGAAGGAATTACCATACCAAAAGTGGTTAGAAAAATTATCATGTCTGCATCCTGTGCTCTAAACAAGTACTACGAGGACAACAATATGTATTGTACCACTTTTTGGGAATGTACTACTAACATGTTTTGAGATGTTCTCATTGCTATTTCTCAATAAAATTAACAAAATACGAAAAATAAAACAAAGTAACTAGAAGAATCAAGTACATTAATATAGACCCAAGTGAAACTTCTAATTATGAAAACCACAGTGCTTACGTTGATAATACTCGCTGAGGTTGACAGCATGTGTGACAATGCAGAAACCAGTAAGAAAAACAGTTAAATGCTTAAGTATAAATTGGAGACACAGAGTGACTCCATTCACATGGACATTCGGCAAACGTGCACACCACACCTTAACTACTTCTCAGTTACCTTCTCTTGTCCCCATTTATGCCCATCTGTCTCTTGCTGCCCTTCCCACATGCAGATGCTCTAACTCACTGTTCCCTTATATCTATTTCTCACTGTGCTTTTTATTTGTACTGTGGATCTCTCATAGGAGGGAAACTGTATCATATTTAAACCTATCTGGTGGATTTTACTTATATTTTCAAGGTGCATTCATTTTCTTACAAAGCACACAAATGTATATTTCTTTATGACAGTGTGATGTCCCATTGTGTATAAATACCTCTTTTAATCTCTTTGTATGTTCATTGTGTATTTCCAAATTCATAGACATGTTTCCAATTTGTAACTATATGCTCAATAAGTGGATGGTAAAATTGGTAAAATTCCTGAATTTAAATGTGTAATCACAGACATTCTCAACAGAAAACTAATACAGAGGGAGAGAAGTCACCCTGGGTGTGGATGTTAAAGTCAGACAAAGGCTGGCTGGTAAACCTTCTGGGATTACTGTTTCACTTTATAAATTCTAGGTTTGTTACTGGGGTTACTAAGAATTCAATAAGCTCAAAAGTAGCAATAAAAAAATTAAACACAGGAAAATTCTTTCTCTTATTGTAGAATTGGCAAAAAGGCAGCCAGAAGCGATGTTTAGATAATATTCATTCTTCATCACCCAAGAGAAATGATCATCAAAAGGCTGCTATTCTTCTACCCCAGAGAACAAAGGGAACCTTTCCAAGATTTTAACCAGGCCCAAAACTCTCCTTCTAGAATAGTATCAGAAAGATCTGGTGTGAATCAGATGAATTTTTGCACCATTTACTTATATCACGACATACAGAAACCCTTCCTTCACTCCATGGTATCATTGCAGACCATGAAGATAGCCTGGGCTTTCACACATAAGTTATGGTTTCAAGGCATCCCTTTCTACCCTGTTGATGCTCATACCAGAGGAAACCCAATGGAAAGCCAGGACACACTCCACTTTGATCAGTAACAAGTCCACCACCACTTTGGAAATCACTTGGAAGAACTAACAAAATGCCCTTTCCCCTCCAAGAAAGTCATTTACATAAATTCCAATGATTTCAACAATATTCATTAGAATAAAAGCACATTATATCTTAGCATTATTATAGCATATGTAATATTAAATGAGACTTGAGAGATCATTAATACAAATATATTTAATATACTTCAAAGGATATATCATTTTTACATTAACCTGGAAATCACATCAAGACAATGCTTGTTAATTAAAATAAATAGAAACATCAATAGATGAAGGAAGACATTTTAAAAAAGGAATTTAAATATTTATTTAAATAAGTGGAAATAGAGATACAACGTACCAAGAACTACATAAAATAGCAGAAACAGTACTAAGAAAGAAGTTTATAACAATCAATTATAATATCTTAAATGAGGAAGACCTTAAAATAATTTCTGCATTTCAAGGAGCCATGAAAACAACAGAAATCAAAAAATATCATAATGAAATAGAATAATATAGGAAATAAGGGCTGAGGCAATAAATGATGTTTTGAAAAGGGAAATAAAACATACAAAACTCTAGCTGCATTGCAAAAGAAAAAAAACATGTAATAAATATACATCCAAAGGTGAATCGTGACGAAATAAAAAGCCTGAATAGCCGAATAGACTACTAATGCATTTGCACAATTAGTAAAAGACCATTCGAATGAAAAGTCTAATACTGAAATTTCACTGCCGACTTCCATCAAACTTTATTTATTCTGATACACGGCCTTACAATGATGCAGTGAGGGATGGCCTTATGCTCACATTTGGAGACCCCAGGCTGGTCTTGAACTTCTAGAGATCCTCCTGGCTCAACCTCCCCAGTTCTGGGATTATAGGTATACACCACTACTCTGGGTTCCAGGGCTGCATGGTGGGCACCTGCACCTCGGACCAATCTGGTTCACAGAGGCATCTGGGGCTTATGCCACATGATATATGGGCCGGGGATCAAACTCAGGTTCTCGTGCTTGTCAGGCACTTATGCCTCTGAGATGTCTCTCCGGCCCCTGTATCAAACATTCAAAAATAAACAGGTACAAATTCATCTCAAAGTATTCCAACAAACTGATAAGCAAAGGATTTTCCCAAACATATCTGATACAGCCAACATTACCCTGATATCAAACCAAAAAAAGATATAACTCTACAGAAAAGTACAAGCCAAAAATGTCCTTAATGAATATGATTATAAAAGTCTTCATAACATACTAACAAATTGCATTCAACAAAACATTAGGGTGAAATCTAGAGCAAGTGAGATTCATTCCAGGACATCATAGCTTCTGTCTAGAGGTTCTTCCAAGAAGGAATGTTTCAGAAGTGGCTTAATCAAGAGCAAGTGATACTGGAGTGATTCATGGTATAATGCTAGGCTGAAGCACACTAGAATTTAAGGGGACTTGGGGTGTGAGTATAACGCAAGTAACTTGGACAAAATTTAAAGGTTAGAAAGAGCTGTGATCAACCCTTGTTCCTTAATTTCTGTGCAGCATAAACTGATTCTTCTCTGTGACATCTTTCTGCGTTGTCATCCTGCCTAGCAACCAAGCAATTACTGACCAAAGACTTCGACAATCTGTAAACCAAAATAAAGCTTTCCTCCTTTAACTTTAGATGTTCGGTGTTTTGTCTCAACAATGAGAAAAGTGACTAAGACACAGGACCAGGAACATCTGTTACAAAATAAAAATCAATAACTGTAATAGAACACACCAATGGAATGAAGGGAAGAATCCATAGGATATCTTAATAAATCTCTAAAAGGTACAAGATAAATGCATACATTTCTTCATGATAGCAACACTGAAGAATTTAGGTAGCTAAGGAGCATATATCACCATATTAAAGCTTTTGAAGGAAGTCAAAATCTAACGTGATAGTAAATAAGACAAAGCCTCATGCTAAGATTTGGAACATGCTACAAATCGCTACATTCACCACTTTTGTTCAGCAGGGTACTAGGAGTTCTTGGCCTAGCAATCAGACAAGAGGAAAATATAAAGGTAAAAAAAATTTCAAGCAAGGACATCAGATTGTCACTGTTTTGTGGATGGCATACTATTTTAAATAGAAAACTCCAACAATGTAAGCAAAAACCTATTCAAATTTATAAATGAATTTAGTAATTTTGCACAATATAAAATCAACAGGCAAACATCACTAGCTCTTCTTATAGACCTCTAGCCAACTACGTGAAATTAAAATGAATAAATTACTATTTGCAATAGCGTTAAAAGGGTAAAATAGCAAGGAATAGATCTATGGTTTCAGTGATGAGGTGGTCTTAGAGCAGGAGAGGTGCTAGCATAAGACCTCAGCTCTGAGCACACACTCATGTACACATCCTCACATGAACAAACATGAGGAAAAGGTACAGGGGATAAATCTAATAAAGTATTCAGAATTAAAAATACAATACACTGTTGAAAGAAGCATTAAAGGAAGCAATATAGAAAAACATCTCAGCTTTATGAATTGGAAAAAAGGCTGGTGTTAAAATGTTCATACTTCGGGAAGCAATTTACAGATTCGGTGCTACCCTTACCAGATATCAACGATGCTCCTCACATAACAAGAAAAATATGTCTCAGAGCTTATGTATCCATACGTGGAATCTTGATCTTATAGAAGTTTAAAGCACAACTGCAGCAAAATTGGGAAAATGGGAGGTATGAGAAGGAGAGGGAAAGTTTGACAGTGTATACTAAGTTTCACAGAGCTAAGAATAAGTTCTGCATTCCACGATAGAATGCCTATGCAGAATGATTACATACCACATAATGCAAAAGTTCAGAAAAAGCTTTTTATTGTGTTCACTATAAACAAGTAATAACAGAGGAAATAAATGCAATTAATATGATCACTATCTATCTATCTATCTATCTATATACACGTAATATATACATGAGAGAAACATTATGATACCTCACTAATCTGTACAATATTTGCTTTTGAATGTCTCTTAAAATAAACATAATACATGTAAATAATGCATACATTTGATTATATGTACTTATATATAATTAGATATAATATATATTAAATCACCAATTTAAAAATAAATTACATTCTAGGAAAATGTTTGTAAATTAGCTTTGTCCATAATTTGACAGCAAATCTTATATACCTTGGACACAGATGTACCAGTAAACTCTAAAATGCCAACACACACACACACACAGACACACACACATGCATACATGCATACACACCTCAACACAGTCAGCTCATGGTAGTACCATACACATTTGCACTGTCGAGAAACCACACTGCCGCACAGCAGTGACAATGCCCTGCAGGCACAAGAGCTATATCCATATGTTCCCATCTACGAACGTTCATAATTCAAGGTACATTTGTATCTGTGAAAGGTTACAACTCAAACATTTCTAATACAGGAACTGTATTGAAGATGATACTGAACACACACACACACACACACACACACAAACACACGCAAATACGTATAAAAACCCAAGGTAAAGTCGTAAGAAAAGTCCAAAGATGATAGTTTACTTATTCTTATTATTAATACTTTCTTTCAGATGTGGAATGACTTTAAAGTAGATATATACATATTTGTATATTCTGAAAACTAGTGGTTTATACTGCTTAATATAAACTCCTAATTGTAATTAATTGTTCATATTATTCAGTTTTATTCAGTGCTTTGAGGATTCATTTCTGCAGTTCATTCTCTTCTTTTGAAAAACTGAATACAACATCTCATCGTAATAACACTACATTGTATTTACCCAGTAATATTAGCCATATGGGCTGTTTCTTGAAATTTGTTATGATGAAGAGTGTCCATAGTATAGTTTTATAAGTTCCCCTATGAACATATGAGTATTTTTCTATGCTACATATGTATAAATAGAATTGTTATTTGTTGAGTATTTAATATCAATTTATACTTGTGAATCTTAGTCTACACTCTAAAATTACAGCTACAGCTTACGTAGCTCTCCATGCTATAAAAGATTTGTTCTTCTCCAATAGGCACCATCGTTGGTAGAGTCACATTTTTAAATGTTCACATTTTTTCAAGACTCATGGGTAGAAAAATGTTTTAGAATAATTCTCATAAATGAGATAAACTGTTAAGTGGAGTTGCTTTTCACAGGCTCTTTCCTGGAGAAAATGGACGTTCAGATACCATTGCACTGAAACTTAATGCTTTCAGTACTGAAGAGTTTTGTACTGATGCATGCATATAAATGTTTTAAAGCTGATAATATAATTAGCAATAGAAAGAATATCAATCCAAGCCACACTGAACTATATCCCCATCATCATTGGTATCCAAATACATAATGCCACTACTAGTTGATATTTTTAGAAAGACATACTTATATTTCACAGATAGAAGTGAAAATACTATCTATTTATCTGAGCTCATACTTTTACATTTTCAAAACCACAACTTAAGCTGCTTCTACTCAGTTGGTAGACAACTGTCATAAGACAATGGCTACTAGGGGTCCTCTTATCTCAAGAATTTCTGATATCGAGTGTTTACATAGAACCTCTACTCTAGTACTCAGTGAAAATAAAGAATTTCTTTCGTGAAATTACATATATAGTTTCAGAAAATAATATGCAATAAAGAATATTAATGAAAATCTTTTGTTTGCATGTGGTAGGTTTTTCCATTAGAATATGCAATCAGCATCCAGTGATATATTTACTATGGCTTACTGTCATTTTGCACTCTGGCGTGCCTAATGCGATGGCGAGGAAATGAGCAGAATAACTTTCAGGGAAGGTTCCCTTCTTTCCAATTTTCTTTTTTACAGTAATGCAGATCACTGAGATTTGATATGATTCATATACGTGTGAAAAATTCTCCAGAGTACTGCACTTTCTTGTTTATCTCTCTGAGCTCTGATGATCCTTTTGATTAATTCTACATTCAGTTGCCAGAGAGCTTTAGAAATGTGAAAGTATGGTTTCGATTTCTCCAGATGTTATTTGTGGAAAATCTTTCATAATCCCTACTAAAATATTAAGCCTTATCTTTGATAGTTAATTAATGGCCAAGGTCAAAGACAGAACATTGCTCCCTGAGGGACCACCCACCTCAGGCTGACTGGAGTAGCATGTTGTGAAAAATGATTTAAATTATGCATGCAGCAGTACAGGCATGACACTGTCATTTAGTTGGCGCTAAAAAAAGATCTGGTGCACAGTAAATACAACTGATTTTTATGTATCTCAGAAGATGACACTTTATTATAAAGTATGTCACAGTCATCTTCTCTGGCTGTTAAGACATCTAGAGTCATGTCGGTTTTACAACCTTCCCTCCCTATTACAATTCTGAAGGGTGGCTCATGACAAGTGTGCAGTGTTTTATCAAGCTATTCATTTCATACAGATAGAAAACTGGTTTGTTTGTTTGTTTGTTTTTTTTTTTCTCACCAAATCCATGATGAGTGCAAATATGTGACTAAATGGACCCTTACATGTTTTGGACACGATTGCAGCTAGTAACCTGAATGCTTCAAAGAACATCTCCTTTACTGAACCCAACGCCACATTCCACAGTTCTTTCCATGCTCATTGGCCCCTGCGACCCCTTTCCAGCTTTTGTTATTACTGCAACATCTCCCAGGCTGAGACCTCTCTTATTCTCTCTGTTCAAGGTGACAACAGATCTGGCATTTCCATATAGCCTTAGTCCCATTTTTATCCCTGTTTCAAATGCTACTTTGAAGATTATATAGTTCTAGACTAAGAGTGATGATTTATTTTTCAAGTGGTTTTAACAAGCCCCTGGAACAGAAGTAATGTGACTTCTTTGAAAGTAAAAGAGTACGTCCTACTGGACATCAGTCATGAAGGAAGAGCGGATCAGTCATTTCAAACCTTGTTTCCATTATGCTGCCAACTAAATCAAAAGGGACGGAGTAATGCAGAAGGCAAAACAAATGGTCGGTCCCTGAATGCAGAAAATGTATGGTAAGCACCACACTGGCAGGTGCTGATGTCATTAATCTTTCCTTACAGCACAAACTGTCACCATCACAGCTCTGGTAATGCACATGTTCCCAGGCCTGCTTTAAGGATGAAGAACCATTCTGCAATATTTTGAAAGCTGTCTAGTTTCATGAGAAGACTATCCTTGCACTACTAGGTAAAAATCAAAACAAACTCATGATAACGGGTAATGGATCTGTACAGAAAAATAAGGCGTTTTTTTTTTTTTTTTCTTTTAAAGTAATGTGACCATTTACTTTCAGAGCTACTAAGAACCCTTTGTATTGAAGGAAATTTTCATTAAAGCTTGGCAAGGATTCAAGCGGTGAAATTCAAGAAGGCTAAAAAATGATCTTGCAGATATTTTACCTTTAGCGCATAAAAATGGCATGTATTCTATCTTCTAAATCTGTGCCTTGGTTATTTTTCCTCTAAATAATGATAATGTCAAAGATTTCGCAAACCATGGAGAGTATTTTCCATTTAGATCTCATTTAAAAGATCCTTTTTTACTGCTAAAAGATCTTTAATTAAATGATAATAAATATGAAATTGTAACCATATGACATTTCTGCTGGGTTCTATAATTTGTCATTTTCCATGGTATCCATCTCTTTCTCTATTTCAACATTCTATATAATCAGAAACCATCAGAGTGATCAGAACAATACTGAATCAGAGTGATGAATATCAACAAGCTCAGAAAACCCTGCCGAAGAATATATGGTGGGTAAGTATGGCTATGGCTGAAATGTTTAGTTTTGCTCCAACACATAATGCATAAATTCACATTTATTTGTCCAGGAAGCTAACTGTGGAAAAATAATATGAAGTACAGATGTGGGAAAGTAGAACAGTTGTGGAAAAGAATCAACTATAAAACAATGAAGATGACAGAATTTATTATAAAATGAGAACAAGTGATACCCACTAGAGTTGTTTGCCTCAGTTAGGGGCTGAAAACTTAAGCACTTGCTCCTCCATTGTATACAGCCTCAAGCCTGAATCTGGAAGATGGTTTATAATTATTCATAGAGGAGTAGGATTGTTTGTAATTTAAAGTGTAGAAAATTCTATGGAATAAATTATTTCTTCCAAAATAATATTATTATTCACATATTTCTAAATATAATCCCAATAGCAAACCAAGAAAAATATTATTTATTTTTCCCTATCATGGGTTGGAGATGATGAAATTTGCTTTGATTTCAATATTTGGACAATGTATCAGTAGAACAACTTTTAAAATATAGATTCCCCAAAATTTCTACATCCCAGGAAAGTCAGAAAATAATCTTCCCATTTAGGAAAAATAATAAATCGAAGAAAACATTAATAGAGTAAAGAGTACAAAGAATAGTTGAGCACAATAAAAAATTTAACTACATCTTGCCATCGAGTTGTAATAGCTTTCATATTGTTACACAGCCACTGTCAGATGTAACATACAGCCTTTTACAGCTCAGCATATTAATCTATCTTTATGTTTTATGCCTTGTAGTTAAACTTTTCTGCTGGTTGGTTAAGAGTAGGTTAAAGTAAGATCCATATAACAAAACATGTAACTTTTGCACCTTCCAAAGTCAGTCAAATCAGGAAAAACAGTCAGGGAAAACAGCTTAGTTTGGTTGTGACCCTTAAGGCTACAGCTTTCAAGAAGTATAAAAAGAGGTATTCCAAAACATAGGAGGTAAATACAAGTTATAAAAGTAAGAATCATTAGGAAAAAGACATATTGGGCTGGACCATAGCTTGACGGTCTAAGTGCCTGCCTAGCAGGTACAAGGTCCTGAGTATTATTTCTGATACTACATACTACATCAGCCCCAAATGGGGTATGAGGGTACATACCTGTAATTTCAGCACTTGGAAGGCTGAGACGAAAGGATCACTGTGAGTCTTAACTGTGTAGCAAGACCCTATACAAAATAAATAAATAAGTAAATAAAAGATTTTTTAAAAATTTAAACATATTTCAACAGTCCCAGGATAGAAAAGACTTCATAGTCATGAGAATGGGCAAACAAGGAGATTATGGGGCCACAGAAAAAAGGGACTGAAGATGTACAGTGTGCCTAAGGAGAGTCACCTAGAGAGAAAATATTCTCTCATGCTTACACAGAGAACAAATTGGTCAGGCAATGCCTGTGACCCATGCAGACGGCTCACACTGACAACAGCTGCAGAAAGCATTGTACATTTTTTCAAATTTAATCCTGAGGGGATTTGACTGACTTTGGAAGATGCAAAAGTTACATGTTTTGTTATATGGGTCTTACTTTAACCTACTCTTAACCAACCAGCAGAAAAGTTTAACTACAAGGCATAAAACATACAGATAGATTAATATGCTGAGCTGTAAAAGGCTTAAATCAACAGCTTCCAACATTGCAATTTCACCAGTAACCCAGTGCAATTATGGAACACTTGACTATGTATACAACTAGTTTCTCTTAGTTCAAAGAGAAGAATTTTTTTTTTTAGCAATGTCGATTAGAAAATTTATCACATCTACACCCTGTGCTCTGTATAACTACTACGAGGACAACAATATGCATTGTATCAGTTATTGGGAATGTACTACTAATGTGTTTTGAAACTGTCATGCTGTCATTTCTTTTTAAAAAATAAATTTAAAAATTTTTAAAGGAATGGGCAAACATACTACATGTACTCAACTAAGTTTTGTTAATAAAAAACAAAGCTAGTAAAAAGAGTAAGTGCATATATTATCTCATTATATACTTTTTTTTTCTTATACTGCTCTCTCTGATACCCTCTCAAACATCCTATGTTCAATGATGTGTTTTAAGTAGAAGCAGAACTATGCTCTCCGAGAAACCTAGATGTCACTGAGCTGCCAGGACATTCAAAATGTACAGAATTTTCTTTCTGCATGCACAGGATATAAACAAGACTTTTCATTTTGACAGGAATACTTAAGTAGAAAAATGCAAGAGAAAAATAAAACTTTTCTTATGTCCATGTGAGTTCTACACTATTAATAAATGTGAACAGGTGTCCTACAGCACCTGGCTCCACAACAATTAATTTTAGGAAAATTACGTAGACAGCACTTTAAACTTCTTACATGCCAAGTGTATGCGATGCATCTAAGTTTGACATAACTATAAGAAGTATTGCTCATAAATTTGACAGTCTTCTACAGATACTCAGGTCTTCTTTCGTTCGCTGCCTCAAATTGTTTCTTATACTGCTCTTTCTGATATCCTCTGAAACACCCTATCTTCAATGGTGTGTTTTAAGTAGAAGTAGAGCTACTCTCTCTGAGAAACCTAGATGTCACTGAGCTGCCAGGACATTCAAAATGTACAGAATTTTCTTTCTGAATCTGATGTTTCTCACACACGAATGATCACAAACTCTCAGATGCTTTGTTCTGCAGAGTACTGACCTTTTTACCCTCCGCAGGTCTTAATGGTGCCAATATTTCACTGATTTTAATATTAATGCATGCCTCTTCTCTGTAACCACAGCACAAGCTCACAGCCCGAGTCTTTGGCTTCACATATTACTTTGGCAAGTGGCGTTTGCAGCTTTCAAACAGTTTTGAACAGCAACACATTTGTCTGTACATTGGCAGAGAAGAATAAGAATGGTAATACATATGGCAGAAAACCAGACCTTCAAGCTGAAGTTTAAATTTTTAGGACTAGCTAACATAAACATTTCAGTTTCTCAAAATGTCTTGCCAAAGCAAATGCAAAAATAATTTTTTTAAAGAGTCATATCTTTAAATGTAAACAAATTAAAAAATGTATATTAGAATCTGTGTCAATTTCTGAGATCCTAATCTCAGAGACAGTCTACATTATATACAATCCATTCAGTAGTGTTTCGTGAATACAGACAAAGTCAAACTGCAGCAAAATAATCACCTTTCTTTTTATTTCGCCTGGGTGGCACTCAACTTAAGTGGTTTTCTAAGTCAAACATTTTCCTCAGTATCTGTTTCATGATTCCAAACACCTATGTGCCTCCCTAGCAGTATTTTCTGCTAGAATCTCAATTTTGAGATAAAAGGGAAAATCAGCATCTTTTTCATAAGTTAAGCCTACTGGTCTGCCTGTAATCTTTGTGTTTATTAGAGGGATAGACTTTGTACATTTCTTGTGACTATAAATGAGCATGTAATCTCTCTCCTCTCTTCCTCAAGCAGTCATTGCTTTGACTTCTGGGTATGAATATAAAAACTTCTCTGAAGTGTTGAAACTCATTTCAGGCCCCAATGTCTTTATGCGATAAGGAGTTCAACTAACCACAGGGCTAACAGCTAAAACCTCTTCCTACTCTAAGCCATCATCCATTACACCATGTTCCATAAATATTTAGATATCTTCAGTCTCCGTGGTGAAGCATAGATCTCAGTGATGAAGTAGACAGAGATACTACTACATTTATGAGGATTCACATCTAGTGGGAGAGAAAGTCAAACAGAAAAGTTTACCCAGTTAATTAGATAGTAGGCAGGAAATAAATACAGTAACTATGTTGCTAGACAAATGTCATTAAAGTTGTTAGGAATGGACATTATGAGAGGGGTAAAAACAAGTACATGGGGCAAAGTATTGAAGAACAAAAAATTCCAAAATTCTTAGATTTGAGAAAATAAAGTTATATTGATTTGGTATAAATTTAGAGAAGAGGCGAGAATAAGTAAGTAGAAGTTAGAAAGGATCGAATTATCTTTTAATGGTCTTACCAGGAAAAGAAGGAATTTACACTTTATAACTTCAGGTCACTTGTAGTGCCACACAGAAGGGAATATGAGTTCACTGATGCTGACAATTTCCCGTCTGCTGTAAGAAGGCAAGCACAGAAAGAAAACCACAGGGCAGGAAAACGGGATGCAGTGTTTCCAAGCATCCTGTGCTTCTGACAGGGCTTGCGTGGAGCCTCCAGTATTTCTACTCGTATCCAGTAGAGTTAAAACCACTATCTATAAAAGCACTCACTCGAAAAACCTGACCATGAAACTAAAATAAAAATCGCCTTTTTATTCTAATTTAAAATGCACATCCATGAGCTTCTACTCAACTATCCTTATTGTTTTTTTTTTTTCTTTTTTAGTAGAAACACGTAATACAAAACAAAAACTATGCAACAGAGTTTCAAAATGGGCCAGTAGGACCATAACAATACTCAACACATCTCGATATCTACAGGAATTATTCAGAATACAAAACATAAGCATGAAACACTGTCCAGAAAATGCCTAGCACAAAACTTTCCCCTCCGGTATAATTATCGTAGCTGCGCTGTGCATATTATATTAGACTCCATATTAGGTTTTCTTTCCCTCCTTGGCCCTTTCTCTTTCTCCTTTCCATCATGATGAGCCAGACATGCCCTTATGTATAAAAGGGGGTTACAGGATGTACATGGCAACTCAAGCCTTGTTAACATGTGCTTCTATTATTATTATCTTTTTATTGTGATTGTTACTATTTTATCATTAATAGATATAAAAGACATGCCGGGGCAGAAAGAACATATAGGACAATTTTAATTGAGTTATATAAACCATAATTTCAGAGATCTAAATAAAACACTCCACATTTTAAAATAAAATATTTTCAGAGTTTAAAAGTAGATGGTAGGTAGAAAACATTTTAATATAGAGTTTTATATCAAAACAAGGGTAAAAGTTATCATGCAAAAACAAATCTCCAAGATATTGCCTTTAGTCAATCTTTTGACCAATAAACTAGTAGACTAAAATACTGCTTAGACAGAGCGCAGTAGCTGGGCTCTGACCCCAGTGTGCAGTGCAGGCCCCACCCACTGGATGCAATTGAGACCCAGCTTGGTGGCTCTCCTGTAATCCCAGTACTTGGAAGGGTGCAAAACAGCAGGATCACTACCAGTCTGATCTGTGCAGTGAGAGGCTGCAGACCCTGTACTAAATACAAACAAACAAACAAACAAACAAATAAATAAATAAATAAATAAATAAATAAATGTAAACCAGCAAAATAATCTGTGGTAATTCTGTGTTCACTTTGTAACGTCTAATATGTATAAAGCCTCTTTCTAGTGAATCAACCAGGTAAAAAAATATTAATGCAAAAACCTCCTTCATCCTGGATCTACCCTGGATTTTCCATTTTCCATGTTGTCACCTCAGGAGAAGCATCCTTTCTACCATTCCCCTCCCCATACAACAATATTTTCATTATCAAGAAAATGATGAGGTCTTGCTTCTTGATACAGCTTCAAAAATTTCAGAATCATTTTCTTTTCTTGGACATAAGGGAATGCTGAACCTTTTTCATTCAAACAAAAAAGGATTCAGATTTAGATGGTTAATTTCATGCATAATATTTATTTCAAAACATGAGTGTTCTTTTCTCTCTGCTTTGCAGTATATCTACTGCTAATAATGAGAGGCCTATCCTCATGGTGACATGAGTGATAAAGATAATTAAAAAGGAAAGTAGCTACAATTCATGTGCTATAATAAATTTTAAAGGTACCTTTTTTCTTTTCCTCATTGAATTAATTTTGACAAAAAGCAAACTACTTTATTTTTCTGTGGGAAAACTCCCAGTGTTTCCTCATGCTTTTCACTGTCTTGAGTTTGTTCTGAGGAGCCATTTATTTAAAGTCTGCCCTGAGAAGCACCCCTCAGTTAAGGCCTGCTCCAGGCCAGCTCCCGAAGGTCCTGGCCTGCACAGGCCCTGCTGCAGCACCAGGGGACTCTATGAAACTTAGCAAAATCCGGAGCTGAAATGAGCACTCATGGGACCTAGAGGCATGAAGCTCAGAAGTAACAGACAACTTCACCCAAAGACGAGGAATAAGTTGAAGCTAATGTGTCTTTGTGGTGAGGAACCAGTGGCAGAAATATTTTCTGACCCTGCTCGAGTTACTTTCATGCATTTATATCCTCCTAAAATGTTAATACTTTTGCTAATATAAGAAGCTTTTCTATTACAAATGAACTCATGTCTAGCTCATGTCTAGGAGAGTCAAAGTTTTTTTTTTTTTTTTTTTTTTTAAGTATTCACACAGGTATCTAATTTTTTTTTTTCAATCAGGTTATATTCTTTTTCATACTTAACTGAAGGCTTCGCTTTACAAGCAAGGGGAAAAATGAAGAAGTTAACACAGGTAAGATTACTTGTAGGGGCTGGGACCATAGTTCCATGGCACAGTGTCTGCTTGGTAAGTGCAAGGTCATGAGTTCAAACCTCAGTTCCAGCTCGGCTGTCAGCAGAGCTGCAGGCACATAGGCTGAGACTTGAAGGGGAGGAGTTACCTCCATCTCCAGACCTATCCAGGTACTGGTATTTCACAAGACTTCTGCATGATGGAGCTGATCTATATCTTCATTGTAGGAATGGTTATACAAGCACAAAAAATTTATCAAAAGTCACCCATGTGCACATTGAAAATTAGTGCATTTTGTTTTATGGCAATTATTTCTTAATAAAATGATTTTTAAAAATGAAAAAAGTTAGTTGTAAATATAGACATGATACAACCAGATAAAAAGAAATAGAGGAAGGCAAAACTCTGGTTTCAAATAAGACCTAGGTATCTACAAAATACAGAGACTAGAAAATAAGAGAGTGAAAAATGAAGAAACTGTAAGATATAAATCAATAATTCTTATTTGTCAAAATTTCAAGTGCAGTCTGTACGCAGAAAAAAAAGTGCAGGATTTCTTTCTTTATCACTTGGCTGTGTGTCATTTGTCTCTGTTAGTCAAGTCAGAGGTTAGGCTACCAATATGCTCCTTTTAGGCTGTGTATCAGATCATAATTGGGCTACTTTGAGGCCCTTGAAACTGATTATGTTCTTCTTGGTATGTGAAAACAAATCTATTTTTCATTTTTTAAAAACCACTTTATTAAGAAATAACTGCCATAAAACAAAATGCACTAATTTTCAATGTGCACATGGGTGACTTTTGATAAATTTTTTGTGCTTGTATAACCATTCCTATAATATTCTAGATAACATAAGGATTGAAGTATTTTTTGACTTTTATTATTACATTTTTCCAGCAAATAATGGCCACATTCATTGTAGGGAATTGGTGCGAATATGTAACTTATTTCCGATCTTGTTTAATCCTTCTTACTACTGCACAATTATATTGCCAGTATCAGTATAATGTTTTTATCTTGTAAGATCTTACGAAGTTGATTATCGCATGTATAGGCAAAGCGCCAGATTCGTAGACCAAAGAACATGTAAAATATGTAAGAGAATTGTACTAAGCCAATTTACACTTTAGGTACGTTGTCTGTGCTGGATTACAATAAGACAGATAAAAGGAAAAAAAAGGCTTTGATATTTCTGATGAAGTCATAATGGAGCAAAATTACTTATAATCTAATATTTTGAATAATTATTCATGTTTTATTTATGATTTTAATGTGTTTATTAAGAATTTTAAAGGAAAAATAAATTCAATTTAAGGGACTTAACTTCTTTTCATCGCAAAAAAGGAGAGTTCTATCTCCTATTCCTTGGAGTGTTTATCTTTCTTTTTTTTTTAATATTATGGCCAGCTCAGTCTGTCCTGGGAGTGGGGTTGGCAGAGCATGTAGTGCTGGGGATTGAACCACAGTTCCTGCAATTACCCAAGCTTTCCTAAGCAGGTGCTTCAGACTACTAAGCCATGTTGCCGGCCCTTCTCAGAGTGTTTACCTTTAGAAAGTTTGTAATCACATTTTGCTCTCTTTGGAAAAAATATACAATTATACTACATTAAAAGTATACTATTCTTATTTGAAAGATCCATCTATTTGGAGCACACTGGAAGACAGATTCTGAAGATCTGGCGCCGGGGAAGGAATGTGGCTGGCTTCTTTACTCCACACTTTTCAACTAGATTCTCTTGTAAACAAATGAGAACTTTGACTTAACTCTGGGGAGACAAACAAGCAATTAATGCATGGCCATTCAAAGTATCAAGTAAGCTTAGAGCCAGTTCCGTGTGCATGAAGAAGCAGGCTTTACAAGTCCTCTTGTGGGGGACTCGATACTGCGCATCTTTAAACGTGTGCATAAGGGGACAAATCTCCTTGGACTTACAGAGATATCAGCGTGATTTCCTGCTTTGCAATTTCAACATATTGTGATGCACACTACATTTTTCATTAATATTATGAAACCAAAAGGCTTTTATTCTCTCTCTCTACTACCTCTGTACAGAGAATGTCTAGGTTAAGACAAGATTCAGTTTTAAGGATAATTTAACAAATTAAATGTCTTTGATTATATGAGATCATATATATGTATATATATTATATGTATGTATATTCTATTTCATGCAGCATTTGAAGTTATAGGTATATAATTTAAAATATTACTTGAATATTTAATTCAAATTAATAGAATGATTAAAAAATAAAAATGTATGCAGAATATAAAATAGGCTATAATGGAGAAGAAATACAGTTTTCAAATTCAACTCCAAAATAATAAATAATTCTATCAATAAATAGGCAAATGAGTTAAGCAGAGACTTAGCAAGCAGAAATGACCAATAAATATCTTAAAAAGAGTGGTCAGCCTCTTTAGCCAACAGAGTAATACAAAACAAAACTGTACAGAAGTTCTGTTTAACCCCAGTCAGAATGGTTATTTTCAAATATTAGCAAGGATGTGAGAAGAAAAGGAACTGCTATGCACTGTTCGTGAGTATTAAAATTAGTATTGGTACTGGGGAAAACAGCACAGAGGCTCTCAAGAAAGCAAACAAACAAACATAAATAGAACTCCTATGTAAAGCAGCTATATCACTCCTGGAGTTGTAGTTGAAAAAAAAAATCAAAATCAAACTGGTGTTCAACAGATACCTACATAGCCATGTTTATTAAGGCACTAGTCAGAGTAGCCAGGTTATGAAATTAGCCACCATGCCTATCAGTGAATTTACAATGTGGTAAATATATAATGGAGTAAGGAAACTCTGAAAGAGACAAGAATTATGCCATTTGAAGAAAAATGGAATTGAGAATCATTATATTTTTTATGTATTTTTTGTCTTTTTGAGAGATGGTCTCGCTATGCAATTCAGGCTGGCCTTCAGCTTACTTTTGTAGCCCAGGCTGGTCTCTAACTCACAGCGATGCGCCACCATGCCCAGCCCTGAGGATCATTATATTATTTACAATATGCCTCACAAACACAAATATCATTTTTGTCATGTGGTATCTGGGGGAAAAATGACATGAGAAAAACAAGAGAACACAGCATCACCAAAATACATTTTTATGATGTTTAAAATACTGAAGTTGGACTTGTTTGCGGGTAACAAATAATGGAACCATTTCCACTTACAGATTAACACTTGCCATGAGACAATAATAAATACATTTCTCAACAAAAGTAAAAATTTATCTTGGCGCTTGTTCTGAAATGTAATTCTCTTGAATGTTCATGGTAGATATGTTGAGTAATTCTGCAAAATTTAACTTCAGTGCATTTTGGGTAGGCAAATAGAGAATTGCATGACTATGGCTCTTGCTGGTTCTGACAATGCATTTCAAGAATGGGATCTCAAAAGGAAGTGTGGTGAAAGGTATATAGTTAAAACAATGAATTTCAAGTGAATCCTTTCTGATGGTCTAACATTCTGTAGGCAGAGGTTTGACTTTTGACACTAGATTACTTTCCATGCATTCATTTCAATTTTCATTTCTTCTAACTTGGAAAAAACGATCCAAGATTATTCCTTCTAGCAAGCACCTCGCTTGCAAAAGTTCTGTAAGGATGCTCAAAAACATATCTGCATGCTCTAAAACTAAACGAATCAGTGCTGAGATTTGCATGAACATTTTAGGACCAAACCAGTCCTCTTCAAATTCACGTGGATTAGGAGAGGAAGCAGTGTCAAAAGATCAAGATACTGATGATTTAGCTCAATTCCATGTGGAGATAGAGAAGGAAACCATAAGAAACTGTAGACCCCATTATGCAAGGTCACATCTTGTTTATTACTTGGTTGATGGACATTTGGGCTGTTTCCAAGATTTAGCTATTGCAAATTGTGCTGGTATAAATAAGTATATATATATATATATATATATATATATATATATATATATATATGCGCTATAGAGAATTATAAGTAAATGGATACAACTAGACACCATACTCATAAGTGAAATAATTCAAACTAGAATGTGTAAGCATCACCTGGTCTCCATAGTATAAGAAGCTAATAGAGTAAATAAAATACAAACTCTGCACATGTAATGGAAAGGGAAAGAAAACTACTCAAAAGGAGAAACCAAATGGGACATTTAAAAGAAAGAAAAGAATGAAAGTAAATATATATATATATATATATGTATATATATATATATATATATATATGTACACACACATATATATATACATGATAGCTAATATAACTTTACTACTAGTTAAGTAATTACTACCAGCATTATTACTAAATACATTATCTTTCTTTTAAAGATAATAAAAACAAGGAAAATGGTACAGAATTTTGAAACAAGATGATAGGAAATTAAAAATGGTAACTGTATTGCATATTATTATATTCAAAGTACTCGCACAGATTACCAGATATAGGCATGTAGCATTGATGAAATATGTAAACACTAACTGTTCCTTGCAAGGAACAAATAGAAATTAGTAATGTAATTATTTTAGCTATCTTTTACATGTATTTGCTTCTCCTCTCCCTGTATCACTTTTTTTTTTTTCTTTTGTTCATTGAAAAGATGAGGTACTAGGAAATTGCTCAGTGGTGTAAGTACTTTCCTGGGAAGCACAAGGACCTGAGTTCAATCTCCAGTTCCACAAAAAAAGAAAATATGTGTTTGTGCTACTTATTTTTTCTTTCTCTCTTTAACAGAATGGAGAAAGGCCAGTGAGATAGCTCAGTAGTCCAAAGCATCTGCTTAGGCAAGCTTGGCCAAGTGCATGAACTGTGTCTGATCCCCAGCACCACACGTCTTGCCAGTCTAGCACCCAGGGTGCTGAGTAGGTCACATACACCCACAATAATAATAATAATAACAATAATAATAATGATGATGATGAACATGTTGTGGTTTGTATCTAGTTGTCCCCCAAAAGCCTCATGTGGTCATGGGACAGTGACTTCTAGAGTTTGAGATTAACTCATGAGCCACTGGGATTATGGGTGACCCAACAATGAGATTATGGGTCTGGGGTGCTGCTGGGATTATGAGTATGGGCTGAGATGGATAGCCTAAAGCAGAGAGCCTGAATGTAATATGAGAGACAGAGAAATAGACTCTTTCTGATACCGTTGTTGGCATGTTGCCATTATTGCTGTTTCACCGCCGTGAGCTGGATGATCTTTGCCCTGTGCCCTCAGCCTTGGAGCCGGCTGAATGTGCAGTTACTGAAACCTCTAGTAGCTATGAACAGAATAAATCTATCCTTCCTTCATTTTAGTTGTCGGGTATTTGTCCCAGTGATGAGAGAAGAGTAACTGAGACAAAACAAAAGCCCACAGACGCAGGAGAAGTGAGGAGTTGATGTTAGTATTATTATATACATATGAGAAGCGTAAGGGCTATATTATCACTAATCATTGACTTAGAAAGAGTTCTGCTTTGTAATGCTGCTCTTCCTTCAATCTGTACATCCACTTTCATCCATCTTATAAGTAACTTAGTACCCAGAACGAAGAGTGAAGGTGAAAGGGTCAAGACTCAAGGGGCAGGCAGCAACCTAGTCCACTGACAAGAGTACTTGCCTTCTAATTCTTTGTTCCTGTCAACATTGGAAGTTGCCATCCCTTTCATTAACATTATCATCCTTAGCTGAACAGAGTGGCATAATCTTTTCATCCTGCATCCACAAAAGCTGTTTCGTAAAGTACTATGACTCCTTTATGTTTTCTTTCTTTGGAGCTCTGCAGTTTGTGCGTTTTAATACAGAAGTTATGAAATATCAGGAAAGAGTTGGCCCTGTCCAAAGGGAGAAAAACACCTTTGATCCTGGGGAGGAAATGTGCAGCACTGTGTGTGCACATCCATGCATGTGTGTGTGCATGCATGTGTGTGTGTGTATGAAACATGATAAACAAGATACTTTATAATTAAAATTTTAGATTTCCAAGTTTTAGAAACATTTGCTATTTTTAAAGAGGTAATCAAAACACTTCTAATCAAGTGCAAAGTGGAAAATGCTAAATAGAACACATATGGAAGCAATACATATTCATTTAATTTATTGAAAACAGAAATTCCATTGATATATAATCTGAGAGGAAATTATCTGAGAAAGTATATTTTTTGATATAAGAAATATAATGAAATGAAATGCATTTTAATACACAAGTATCCATATTTTTGTATTTCTGCAAGTGCATCTATGTTAGGTTTCTCCGGAAGAACAGAATCAGTAAAAAAAAAATACATGCATATGCATATGCATGCAAGGGATTTGTTAGATAAGATTATAGGAGAGTGTGGGATCTAGGATGTGGTACCAACCTTAGCATTATTGGTCTGGAAATTCATTAGATGGTAAACAGCATAAGTCTATGATTAAAGCGTAATGAAACTGAATTTCCTGCTCCTGTCTGCTTGGCATATCACAGCTTACAGCCACAGGCCTTCTGCACTCTGCATATGCAAGTTCCTAAGTCATACTTAATCTCAAAATATAAAAACAAATACATGATTATGCCTACTTCAATTTTTGCTGCATGTGAACAGAAATGCTCTACTTTCCTCCCCAGAATCAAAAGAATATATTTTCATGCACAAAATGTTCTCTTGTTTGATATTTTATAACTTAAATATTGAAGTGTATACTTAACACTAATAAAATACTCATTAATACAATCCATGTGTTCTTAGAAAGAGAATATATATATATATATATATATATATATATACATATATATATATATATGTTTTAGGTATGCATATATGTGCATAAACATAGAAACAAAGCTAGAAAGAAATGCTCATGACAGATTTACTCCTATCCTGTGGCGTCACCAGCCAGTGCAGAAACGCAAGGGTCCTGACCAGTGGCTGGTACCAGTAGAACGTAGGTGCCTCGCCCATCCTCCTATACACCTGATAAAGCCACCAGGGAAACAATTACCACACAAGAGGACCAAGACTAGGGCTGATGAGACCAATGAAGTGGAAATGTTCAATATATGAGCCAATAGATGGTATGTTAGAAGAACCAGCATTGTGAATCTGGACAAAGACACAGAATACAAAGAGACGGATGTCACCACCATCTTTCTTTCTTTTAAATATAATTTCATTCTATTTTATCTTGCTTAATGTTTGTCTTTATCTTACTTTCTTTTCCTTTTCCTTTTTTTTTTTTTTTTTTTTTTCTTTTTCAAGCTTGGAAATTTTTAATAGCAGATGAAATAGAATTTAGTATAAGAAGCATTATAGGCTCTTTTTATTATTTTTTCTTTCTTCTACTTTTCTCACTGTTTCTCCTTTTATTTCATTTTTCTGGTTCTAATCCACTTCCTCAAATACGGACTAAGTTAGATAATCTCTTGATGTTTCTTTTCCACCAATTTCTCTAACCAAACCATCTGTGACGTTCCTTTTCCTCCAGCCTCACTTCTATTTTCTTTCCAGTTATTTTTATCTTACACACCATCTTTCTTCTCCTATATATTATTATCAGTTCTATAATATAGGAAGGAAATAGGAGGCATGAAACAGATTCAAAGAGATATTCTGGACATTAAAATTTCTATTGAAAGCTGGGAAACCACATAAACAAAACTAATGACAGGCTTTCATATTTGAAGACAAGATTGTAGCTAGCAATCCTAAAAGGAGAGCTCTCTTTAAAATCACAAGGAATTAGGAAATGAGGCTTCCACAACTACAAGATCATGACACCAAGAAAAATAAGATCGCTGCATTTCAGAGGAAATCCAAGCAACAGTTAAGACAAATGACATAAAAAGTCATATTTGCAGGAGTAATAGCAGAAAATTTAGCAAACATGGGAAAAGAAACTGGCACAGTGAGTGATGCCTATGGGACTCCAAACAGCCATGACTAAAATAAATCTATATCCAGACATATAATAATCAAGGTACCAGAAATTAAGTATAAAATCCAAATAATAAAAGATGTTAGTAGACAATAAATAAATAAATAGTCAGGCGTGGTGGTGCACACCTGTAATCCCAGAACTTGGTAGACTGAGGTAGGAGGATCATTGCCAGTTAAAGACCAGCCTGTGCTACAAAAGTGAGCTCAAGGCCAGCCTGAACTGCAAAGCAAGACCCTGTCTCAAAAAGACAAAAAAAAAAAAAAAAAAAAAGACGTTAGAAAGGAAACAGATCACCCATGAAGGACAGCCAGTCAGAATCATGGCCAACTTCTCAACACAAACCACCCAATAAAGAAGTACTTAAAGTACTTTCCTGAGAAAGTCAACTTCCAAACCAGATTGATATGCCCTATAAAGTCATCTCTAAAATTTTATGGAGAAGTAAAATACTTGTAAGACAAATATCAACTAGAGAAATTTATGACTCCTTAACCAACCTAGAGAGAGCCCTGAAAGATATTATAGATAGTTAAAAATGACCCCCCAATCCATAAACACATGGAAACGAAATAACACCATCTAGAATATACAATGCTTCACAGATGAATTCAAGAAGAAATTAAACAAAACCCATAATTTTAAAATGCTAATACAATTTACTGGAACCGTGGGAAGCATGAAAGCCGTCCTAAGAGAGAAATTTATAGTATGAATTATCATATTAGGCATACCAAATGAGTACAAACTGTCAACCTGATAAATATACCTCAAGCTTCAAGAAAAAGAAAAATAGGTTGACCTCATAGCCCATAGGAGAACAAAAATTATAAATATCAGAGCAGAAATTAATGCAACTGAGACTTAGAAAATGGACAAAGGATTAATAATTTGAAGAGCTGGTCATTTGCAAGAATATATAAAACCAATAAACTTCTAGACAACACTATCAAAAAGGGAAAAAAAGACGGAAATTAGTGCAATGAGGAATGAAAATGGTGAAATCAATACAGATCCTGTCAAAATTCAGAAGATTAGGGCTGGGGAGATAGCTCAATAAAACAAGTGCTTGCGTGGCAAGCACAAGATTCTGAGTTCAATCCCCAGTACTGCAAATACAATATAATAAAATGAATTAAAAATCAGAAGATCCTAAAATGTACATTGAAAGTTATATTACTGTAAAAAAGGAGATTAGAGAAGATGTAAGGAAAAGAAAGATATCTCTTGTTAATAGATAGGAAATATCTACACTGCAAAAATGGTCATTATCCCAACACTGTTTTACAAATACAGTGTAGCATCAATCAAAATCCCATTACTGTGTCTCATAAATCGAGAGGAAACTTTCCTGAAATTGCTTTGAAACCTGACACAATGTACTAGAGCAAACCAATCCTGTGGAAGAAATGTAAAGCAGGAGATATCACAATCCCTGCTTTAAAATTATATTACAAAGGCACTGTGATAATATCAACATGCCATTGATTAAAAAAATAAACAATAACAAAAAAATAAAAACTGTGAGGATCAACAGAGCAGATTAAAAGATGTAGACATAACTGCAAACACATTCAGCCACGTGATCTTTGACAAAGGGACCAAACATGTTCAGTGGAAGACACATAGCCTCTATTATAGTATTGCACTCCAGTGAGAATCTAAAAGAGTAATTAAAATCTGAAAGGCATAACAGATGCTGTGAAAGGGAAAAAAATTGTTGAATACGAAGAAAAACCTGGGATGAGGAAAAGGGCAAATAAAAGAAGGGAGAAAGATATATTTAGGTGTAGATACAGAATAGTTTGGATAATTGTATTGTCAATTTCTGCTGATCTTTTGAAAGGAACAGGTAATGCTTAACATTTTTCTTTCTGTTTGTATCTTTTCTTTTGAATTTCTTAGAGTTTTTTTTAATTGTTTTGTATTGTTTTCTCTTTAAACCAGTCTCTCACAGTTATGTCTGGTAACCTGAACAAGTGAAGATTGAACTGTTATTTGAAGATAACATCATGCCATAAAGCAAACACTGTTGAATTCCTTATGCCTTGTTTAGTAATTTTTTTATCATTTTAATTATATTTTTTCTATTACTATTTTGTATTCCTTTAATTTAAAAATATTTAAATGTCGTCGAGAAACCTAGCTTTCCACTTGCTGAAGACTAACATTTAACCCATATCTATGGGTATGCCCTAAACTAAAGTCAAAATGGTTGAAAGATCTAAATATTAAAAGAAAACAATGGATCTATTGGTTGAGAAAGTAGGTAGAAATCTCCAAGAAATAGGTATAGGTATAGACGTCATGAAAAAGATCGATAGTGCGTGGAGATACAGCAAAGAATCAAAAATTGGTGTCTTATTAAAAAAAAAACTTTTTCCACATGAAAAGAAATCAACAGAGTGATAAGAAAACCCACACAATGGGGATAAATTTTACACAATTGTTTCTCAGACTAAGTACTTCTGTCTAGAACACATAAAGAATTAAAATATCAAACGCCCAATCCCACAAGGAGCATCAGAATGAGTACACACTTCTCAGATAAAGAAACATAAATGGAAAATAAATATATGAAAAATGTTCAACATCGTTGGTCATTCAAGAGCCACAAATTAAAATAACCATAGTATTACATCTCACTATAAAAAGAATGACTATTTTCAAGAAATAAATTAATAAAAAATGATGGCAGGATTGGGTGGCGAAGGAACCCCTCTCCAATTTTGCTGGGAATGTGGATTGTTACAACCACTATTTAAATCAGCAAGGAGATTCTTCAAACTATCTTGGGTTAAAAGTCCTATTCAATCAAGCTATTTGCCTTCTGAGTATTTTCTCAGAAGAATGAAAAGCATCATATGTGCACAATATATAAAACATTATATATCCACCAAAGTTTGTAATACTTCAATTTGTAAGAGCTAAATCTTGGAAACAAAGAAAATGCCTGTTACGGTTTATGTCTAGTTGTTCCCCCAAAGCTTCATGCAATGATGGGGCAGGGACTTCTATAGGCTGAGACTTGACTCATGAGTCACTGGGATTATGTGTTTTAGTACTGATGTGATTTTGGGTCTGAATACTGCTGAGTACTTCTCAGATTATGGATGTAGCCTAAGGTGGATAGGCTGAGGTGGAGAGCCTGAATGTAATATAAAGAGAGACAGAGAGACAGACTCTGGCTGTTGTTCTGCTACCCTGTTTGGTCAGCTGCCTCTGTCACCATTTTGTTGCTGTTCTGCCACCATGAACTGCTACTCTCTGCATTGTGCCTCTCTGCCTTGGATTCAGCCGAGTTTGGACTGAATCCTCCAGTAAGTGTGAGCTAAATAAATCTTTGCTTTCTTTATTTTGAGTGTCGGGTATTAGTCTCAGCAATGAGTAAAAAGTAACTAAGACGATGCCGAACTGAGGGTTGGATTAAAAATGTGATATTTTTGTACAAGGGAGTACTACTCAGCTGTAAAACACGATAACCTGGAGACTTTTATAGGAAAATGGATACAACTAGATGTCATACTCAACTAAAATAAATCAAACTTGAATTGTATTTAAACCACTGTATTGTCTCCCTAAGAAAGAAAATAAGAAATTTGAAATTGAACCAAGAAATTGAAAAATTGAAAGGATCCAAAGTACACAATAGATACTGTGAAAGGAAAATAAATTGCTCAAAATGAAAGAGAAACTGAGATGAGGGAAGGAAATAACATACACACAAAATAGTGAAGAAACTTACAGTACTCTTTTCCATTAGTTCATTAAAGTTTTATCTTTTCTAGTTTTGATCAGCTTATACGAGTGTATCTGTTAAGCTGAAAGACTACAAAGTTAACAATATGCAAAATAATAACCATTATTATTTTCCTATTATGTTGTTTTGAAATTCCATATCTTTTGGGGTTTTGTTTTGTTTTTTACTCCTTAAAATAAAGACAGTAATAAAAGATATACTCATGACAACCATCATGTCTATAAGTGGTGTCACATGGTCAAATGTGGTATTTATTTATTTTTTTAAATTTAATATTTTTATTATTTAAATTTAACAATGGTTGTATTACAAATTTTCATCATCATAAATGTGGTATTTATAATTACCGTTTTCTACTACCTAGTCTGGATTCCCTTGGACTTCATCAAACCCCTGTGTGGATTCTAGACCTGGTTGTTTGGTCCAGACTGAACTGTTTTTAGTTTTCATTGATCCTTCCTAGCAGGGAATGATGTGACTAGAAGAGGATTCTAGGACACCTTCCTTACCAAATAGGTTTTTTTTTCTTTCTTTCTTTCTTTCTTTTTTTTTTTTTTTTCCACTTCCATTATGCAGTACTAGTCTAATTTTCCCCTTGGTAATCGGGATCTGTCACCGCTGTCAACATCAATTCCCTGTGACCATTAGTCTTGACATGTCAATATATTTGATTAAGAAACCCCCAGCTATAAGACAACGCTGTTTCCCAGCGTGTCTGGTTGTGTCACGGAGGTGAGGCCCAGGGCACCATGTTACGACCCCCTACCCATTTCTGTCCGCCCTTTCCAGTGCTGCCTCTCAGCAGCTGTGAACTAAGCAGCTTTAGCACTTTTGTGATATTCCTGCTTGGATGCAGACAGCTACAAACGGGAATCTGGCAAAGAATGAGCTAAATTAATCTTTTCCTGTGAGGTTTGAAGGTTGGGTGTTGGTGTTTAACATCAAGAAAGCTTTCTGCTCTATCGATGCAGAGTCATGCATGAAGAGCCCAAGATAAGCAAGAAGAAGAAGTCCTAGCGTGCCACTGGAGCACAGGTGCTGGTCAGAGGCTTTTGCACAAAGGAGTGCAGCTCTCACAGATGATGGCAGTGGCTAGCTCCAAACCCTCAGGGCCTCCTCTCTGCTTCCCTGTGGGAGCCTTCCAGGGGCACTGAACAAAATTCCTCTCTGGCTCCAATAACTCAAGTACCATTTGGTCTGCAAGATCACGTGGCCCAGGTGGTGGTACATGCTTCCTGAAGACTCAGCGCCTTTCCACGATATCATTCCAACAGAAAACTATCGTTTTCATCAGTAACTGAGGAAATGAGCCAGAGTATCACACAGAAGTAAAGATGGGTTGTATCCAATACTCAGCTAGGCCCACTAAACACTGTGCCTCTTTCTTGGTTATAGAAGGAGTTACATAATGAGTATGGAATTTTGAAGTAACAGCTATATTTATTCCAATTATGGATTCTAGAACTAAATAAAGGAGTACAGAGTAAACTTACAGATTTACATTGTCAATTGCACTAGGCCAACATCTTATTAGTCTCCTGAGTTCCTTGGATTGTAATATTTGTGGGAGGCTACAGTGGTGTTTAGCTTGTCAGGAACGAGCAAAACTTCAGAACCAGTGTCCAGTATTTCCCAAGCATCTGATCTTCTCCCCGCTGTTCAGACCTACCCTTAAAGTAACCTGAGCTAGCCAAAAAATAAACAAAAAAATTAAAAAAACATCCTTTTCAACTTCTAGAGACAAAGTGGTCAGTACCCAGACAGTAGCATAGCATCTATGCATGTGGTGCCATCTGACCCTTGCTTTTTGCCTATGTCACTTGTAGCTCATCTTTGGAGGCTGCGCACCACCACATGGCATCCGTCACTCTGTTGTCCAGTTATTCTCATCACATTTAATTCTCCCAGTGGAGTAACTGTTGCCCTCACTGTAAGCTCTGGCCTACACAGCAATGATGGAGCTCTTTGAGGACCCTGATCACAATTAGAAGACAGCTCATTGTCTGGAACATATAAATAAGCAGGAGATTTTCTTTCCCTTTTTTATTCCATGTAGGTTGCAATCCAGTTGGATGGTGTCACTCACTATAATGGAGTTTTACCCCCTCAGTTTTTCAATCATTTCTGTACATTGGTCACTGTTTCACTCATTTAGTCAGCATCTGTTATTCCAGTCAGGTTAAGATAGCACAAAAAGTCAACTCAATATTCAATATCATTTCTTACTATGTTATTTTTTTGGGATAAAGAATCCAGATAGAAGTAGCTTCCCTGGAAGTTTTGTGACCAAAGCCCTACTACCATTGTTCAGAACCTATGCCAGACTTACATACCAAAGAATATAGTCACATGAGATTTTTTTTTTTTGTCTTTTTTGAGACAGGGTCTCTCCATGCAGTTCAGGCTGGCCTTGAGCTCACTTTCGTAGCCCAGGCTGGTCTCGAACTCGCATCGATCCTCCTGCCTCAGCCTCCTGAGTGCTGGGATTACAGGTGTGCACCACCATGCCTGGCTGAGATATATTCTTTTAGAGGGTAAAATGCAACATTGGCAGACATGGTTAGTAGCATAGAATTTAAAAATAAAATCTAGAACAAATATAAAGCAATCTGTGATTAGCGAGTTCAACTGCTACCATTAAAATTTAATAAACTTTTAACTTGATCTATTTTAATTATATAAGAAAATTATCCATGCTCTTTATTTTTAAATTTCAAGAAAAAAGATCAGTAAACTTACTAAATATTTAGGCTCTTGATTTGATATTTTGAGAATATTTTCATTAACAAAGACTAGAGGTAATATCACATTAAATATAATGCTGAATTATAGCCGGGTGTCGTGGCGCACGCCTGTAATCCCAGCACTCGGGAGGCTGAGGCAGGAGGATTGGTGCGAGTTTGAGACCAGCCTGGGCTACAAAAGTGAGCTCAGGACCAGCCTCAACTGCATAGCGAGACCCTGTCTCAAAAAGACAAAAAAAAAAAAAAAAA